>CAUYQV010175113.1:0-19585 GCA_963574575.1 Galagoides demidoff | reverse complement strand
TACATTCCTCCTAAAGGTGTAAAATGGTTCCAATTTTCCCACATCTTTGCTCGACCTTTGATTTTTTTTTTTTTGAGACAGAACCTCAAGCTGTCCCCTTGGGTAGAGTGCTATGGCATCACAGCTCACAGCAACCTCCAAGCATGTCTCCTGCCTCAGCCTCCCAAGTAGCTGGGACTACAGGCGCCCGCTACAACACCTGGCTATTTTTTGGTTGCAGCCTTCGTTGTTATTTGGCGGGCCTGGGCTGGATTCGAACCCGCCACCTTAGGTGTATGTGGCTGGTGCCTTAGCCACTTGAGCCATAGGCACCGAGTCTTGAGCTTTGTTTTTTGACAGTTACGATCTGGGTGTGTGATTGCATCTCAGTGTAATTTTGATTTGCATTTCCCAAATGATTAGTGATGTTGAACACCTTTTCATTTATTTAATGATCATTTATATATCTTCCTTGGAAAAATGCATATTCAAGACCTTTACATGTTTTTAATCAGCTTGTTTTTGCTGTTAAGTTTTTAGAAGTTTTCCATATATTCTGGATTTTAAGACCTTATCAGATATATTATTTGCAAATATTTTCTCTCATTTGGTGGGCTGCCTTTGCCTTTTTATTCTGTTAATGTTTTCTTTTGATGCACATTTTATTTTTGTGAAATTTAATGAAAATTATCGTGAAGTCCAACTTGTCTATTTTTTTTCTTTTGTTGCCTGTGCTTTGGTGTCATATTCAAGAAATAATTGCCAACTCCAATGTTGAAGATTTTGCCATTTTGTTTTTAAATGAAAACTCATTTTGTCTAAGAGTTTTTGTAGTTTTAGATCTTACATTTAGATCATGAATTGTTTTGAGTTAATTTTTATATGTGATGTTAGGTTAAGAGCGCAAGTTTATTTTTTTGTATGTGGATAACCATTTTTCCCAGCACCACTTGTTGAAAAGACTATCTTTTTCTTACTGAATGATTTTATTACCCTTTTCAAAAATCATTTGACCATATAGGTGAGGGTTTATTTGTGGACTCTATTTCCTTGGTCTATATGTGTGTCTTGAAGCCACATTATTGTACCATTATTATGGCTTTGTAAGTATCCTGTGTTTGTTATTCATTTTTAGCATTGTTTTGGCTATTTGGGGTTTCCTGAGAGTCCATGGCAGCCTTTTAGGAAAAGTTTTTCTATTTCTACAAAAACATCATTGAGTTTTGATTAGGATTACATTAAATTTGTAGATCACATTGGGTAGTATTGACAACTAGACATTATTATGTCTCCCAACATAAACATGGATGTTTTTTCTTTTACATATGTCTTACATTTTTCAGAAATGGTTTGTACTTTTTTTGTACAAGACACTCAGTTTCTTGATTAAATTAAATCATAAATAATATTATTCTTTTTAATGTTATTGTCAGTGGAATTGTTTCCTTAATTTTATGTTCATATTGTTTGGTGTGAGTGTATAGACATACAAATGATTTTTATATGTTAACTTTATATCCTACTACCTTGCTGAGTTTGTTTATTAGCTCTAATTGGTTTTTGTGGAAATTGTGGAATATATTTCTTATATATGGGATTATATAATCTGTGAACAGAGATAAATTTACTTTTTCCTTTCTGATTTGGGTGCTTTTTGTTTCTTTTTCCTGACTAATTGTGGACGAGGATTTCTAATACTATGTTGTATAGAGGTGATAACAGGCATCTCTGCCCTGTTGAAGATCTCAGAGGAAGAGCTTTGAGTCTCTCATCACTAAATGTGATATTAGCTGTTGGTTGAGAGTTTTCTTCTTTTTTATTAAATCATAAACACATAGATCATGTATACATTAATGCATTATTGGGTACAATGTGCTGATTTCATATAAGATTAGGAATGCTTACATCACATTGGTTAATATATACCCTTCTATTCTTAGAGTATTGAGAATGTTTATTATGAAAGGGTGTTGAATTTTGTCAGAGTGTTTTTATGCATCAGTTGAGATGAACGCATGATTTTCTCCCCTTTATTCTGTTAATGTGGTTTATTATATTGATTAGTTTTCATATTATAAACCATTCTTACATTCCAACAGCAAATTCTACTTGGTCAAGTTGTGTATGCAACTGAATTCAGTGTTAATATTTTGTTAAGGTTTTTGACTTTTATCAGTGTTCAGGGATGTTGGTCTGTAGGGTTTGTGTGTGTGTCTTTGTCTAGCTTTGGTACCAGGTTAATAGAAACTGACACCATAGAACAAATCAGGGAGTGTTTCCTTCCCTTTAATTTTTTTGAAGTTTGATAAGGCTTAGTGTTAGTTCTTCTGTAACTATTTGATAGAATTCATCAGTGAAGTTATTAAGTTCAGGGCTTTTCTTTGTTGGAAACTTTTTGAGTACTGATTCAATCTCCTTACAACTACAGGTCTATTCAGATTTTCTATTTCTTTATGGTTTAATCTTGATAGGTTTTGTGTTTTTTGGAATTTGTTATTTCATCTAGATCATCCAATTTGTTGATACTCTTTTAAATAGCCTTTATATTTCTGTTGAATAGGCAGTAATGTCTCCACTCTTATTTCTGGTTTTTGTAATTTGATTTTCTCAAATATTTTCCTATTCTGTATTTCATTTATCTCTGTTCTAATATTTATTGCTTTCTTTTTTTTGCTAGCTGTGGATTTAGTTTGTCCTTTATATAGTTTCTGTCTGTAGTTGGGTTGTAAAGTTAGGTCACTGATGTCACATCTTTTTTATTTTATTTTTTTCAGTTTTTGGTCGGGGCCAGGTTTGAACCCACCGCCTTCCATATATGGGGTTGGTGCCCTACTCATTGAGCCACAGGTGCTGCCCCAACTTTTTTGTTTTTTAAGGTAGTATTTACAGCTATAATTTTTTTCCATTAGCATGGCTTTTTCTGTGTTTCTTAAGTTTTGGTTGGGACAAAACTTCTTTTTCATTCACCACTACATATTTTCTAATTTTTCGTATGATTTCTTTTTTGATCCTTTGGTGTTTAAGAGTGTGTGGTGTGATTTCTGCAAATCTTGGTATTTTCTTGTTTTACTTTTATTCCTTATTTTAAACTTCATCATATTTGACCAGAGGAGATACTTTGTATGATATTTGTCTTTGTATATCAAGAGAGACTTAATTAGTGTCCTAATACATGGCCTATCCTGGAAAATGCCCCATGTACACTTGAGAAGAATGTGCATTCTGTTTTCGTTGGGTAGAGTAGTCTGTATATATCTGTTTTATCATTACTGTTTTGTTTTACTAAGTGACAAGTACTTCTTATAATGAATTATACCTCACAAATTCCAATTTCCATTCCCACCAAATATCTACAGTATTTCATGGTCTTCATTCTCTTTGGAGTGACTGTATAACATTCCTCCTGCCTCTTCTCCCTTTCAATGTCTCCTATATCTACTCCTGTTCTCTCATTTCCTAGGTTTGAACACAGGTTTCCTAAAAGACTAATAAAATAATTTGTTCATAATATCTAATTATATCACTCATTCAGTCAATGTAATTTATTGTGTAGAGAGAACTCAATCTAGACCATATTACAGAAAACAGATGCTATTATTTTGTCCGTTATTTCATGCCAAACACTCTATAAAATATGCGTTTTTAAAGGAGTAAGACCACTAAATAGACCCAAGAAGTCATGGTTCTTACACTTGTTAATGTAGCTCATTTTAACAATTTGAATTTTCCTACTTCCCTTGAAAGCTCAAAGGAAGACAATTTTGTCATAATATGACACTAACTTATCTTTTGATAAGGGTATTAAGATCAAGAAGTCTGATGTACTCAGGGTTGGATAGCATGCCCTGATTTTTGTTGACTAGTGACCTCTAAAACTTATTACATTTGAGCCCACTTAATATCAAGTCACCTAATGGAAGCACATTTTTTCCACCAAATCATTTTGTACTAATTCAGTACAATTTTGCCCATTTAATATCAATTGACACTAAGCGATTTCCTGTGCAATGTCAATTGAAAATCACTGATTTCCTGCTAATACAGCACTTAGTGTCAATTTCTTTGTGCAGCAAAAGCATTTTTTCAATTAACTACACCATATAATTTTTTGTTTTTAGTTGTTTGCATGGACTGTCTGATAATAGTTTTGTAAAACAAAGACATAAGAAGGAGAAAAAGATGACTTTCCATTTTGGCATTAAATAATTTAAATCTCATGATTTTATTTACTTTCTATAGGAGGTCAAATAGCTTATTGGAAAACTTTGAAATATATCGAGCACTATGGTAGCAAATTGACATTAGTGGTAAATAGGTTTCTGTGTTTTTGGACGTTATACATACTAAGCCATATGTAGGAAAATGCTTTGACTAACAGCAAAAAGTATTTTAGATCTTTACTAGTGCCTCCTCTCGTGATTCAGCTCGAGAAAACCTATTACTGGATACTGACTAATGAAAAGTTTCTTTCTTTTGTAGAGGGATGAACTCACTTAAATATTCTATATACTCTAACTAGAAAAGTGGGACCTCATTAGTTCTACTAACTCATGAAAATTTGGAAACTTCCTGTGGACTGGCATAGCTAGAAGCACAGCCAAAGATATTCTTCTGATTAGATTATATCAGGTTTAATCACCAAGTGCAAATATTTCTGTACAACACTATATAAATCCACCATTCTGGATGGTAGATGGGGAAAGGAGGAAATTGGAGTAGATCCTTCTTGTCCTAGAGAATTATGAAAGGAAGTATGCATATAAAAACAAAATTATTCATTTTAGTACTCAGCTACATCTTACATTGCCAAACACATTGTAGGATACCTACCTAGACAAAGCACGGCCACTTTACATAACACAGCTCAACATCTCATGAGAGAAAGCCTCATTAGTGAGAAATAATTAAATAGCAATAAACTTTCAGTGATAAATTGAGGGACACACTTATCTGTAATTGGTATATATCTTTAGATTTGGGGAAAGATCAATATATTCCTGGGATAGGGTATCTCATTGAGCCATACCCTGAAAGAAGTATCTAGTATGTTTTAGAAAGGAGGACAGAGTAAACTCTCATTAAGTTGCTATGCCCTTTTTCTTTTCTTTCAGTCTTCTTATACTCTGCTCTTTCTTATAGCTCTCTAATGACATTAGCTTCATTTGGAAAGATCTTAATTAGAAGAGATTTCAGCAATAACTCAAGCTAATGTATTTTGAATGTGTACTTCTTGATAGATGCAGTCTTTGAAAGGACTAGTCCAGAAAGAACTAAGATATTGCCCTTTTCCTTTAGTAACTTTAATCACAGGGGTGGAGTAATATATGTAAAAAAGATAATACTGATATTATGTAGAGCCAAATGGATGGCCAAATACAACAGTTCACTATGGGCAAACAAAAGAAGGGCACATATTCCTTAAGGGTAATTCAAGGAAAACTCCTTAATATCTAAATGGATGTCTGTATCAATCTTGAAAGATGACTGGGAGATGAATAGATAACTAGGAAGGGAAGATCTCTTCAATCAAAGGGAAATAACGTGAATAAAGGGCTGGGATTATAAACAACATGGTGTGCGTGGGATGCCATTATAACCAAAAATATATATATATATATATACTTTAGAAGTAGGATAATAATGAATATACTCTTTTATGAACACTTTATTCATTTAACAATATATGCTGATTATTTTAACTAGGTCCTTAATTATTTTTCATAGGGTATTGTTTTTAATTGCCATATGACAACCTGTTATATGTTACAAGTACTTTTTTCTAAATTTATTGTTTGCCTTTTAATTTTGTTTGTTTTTGTTACATAGACCGTTCATTTTTCATGTGTTCAAGTATGCTGTTTTTTTAAAAAAACCTATTACATTTTCCTTTATGGCTTTTGCCTTTTCTTTTATGCTTATAAAGACCTTCTGCAACTCAAGATAAGTTTAAAAATTCTCCTATATTTGCTTCTAGTTCTTTTATGGTTTTATTGTTTACATATAACTCGTCAAACCATCTGGAATTTTATTTTGATATACAGGGTGAGATAGGCTCTAAATTTACTCTGTTCTAAATATTTAACCAGTTGTCCCAGCACCATCAATTGAAAAATCTATGTTTTTCCCACTGATTTGAAATGCATTATTTATCATATGCTGAATACTTAATTTGCAAATGCACTTGTTTCTAGCATTTCTTTTTGATTCCCAGCCTTTCTGTTTTTTTCTCTTCTTTTCTATCAGTTTCCACATTCCTTAATTGGACTACCCTATTTTATTGTGGCTTTTACCATATAGTTTAAGACTATTAATGACAGTTTTATTTATTTATTTTTTGGAGACAGAGTTTCACTTTGTTGCCCTCAGAAGAGTACTGTGGCATCATAGCTTACAGCAACTTCAAACTCTTGGGCTCAAGTGATTCTCTTGCCTCAGCTCCCAAGTAGCTGGGATTACAGGTGCCTGCCACAATGCCTGGCTAATTTTTAGAGATGGGGTCTCCCTCTTGCTCAGGCTGGTCTCAAACCTGTGAGCTCAGGCAATCCACCCACCTTGGCCTCCCAGAGTGCTGGGATTATAGGCGTTAGCCACCACGCCCAGCCACAGTTTTATTTTATTATTTTTCATTTTAAAAGGTTATTGGCTAGTCTTACTCATTTATTCTTTCATAAGAACTTAAGAATAAATTAATAAAGTATTTCTACCCCTTCTCCTTCTGTGTTGTTGGATTCCTGGTAGGTGTTGCATTAAATTTAAGAATTGTTTTGGGGAGAATTAATATACTCAAGATATTTTTACATTCCTAAAAAAATTTTGAGTTCTTTACATATTGATCAAATATATTTCTTATAGTATTCATTTTCTATGTAGGATTTATTTGTTAGCATTGGTAGTAATAGACTCTGCTTTCCTTTTATGTGTATTTTAAAATGGTTATTCTTGGTATAGTGGAAAACCTTTTGATTTGTTTTTAATGTGTGCATGAAAAATGTATGCCTAATGTATCCATATATATGCACACATATAATAGAACCTCTGTAAGTTGAATACCAAAGGTACTATAATGAATGTATTGATCAACATATGGAGGTTGTCTTTATCAGGAACTAGGACTACTGTACTGATACCACATAGATGTGGCGTATATTCCCATTTCTGGTCTATGAAAATTGGGTCAACTTAAGGAGATGGTCAAAGTAGGGAAGTGGTTAACTATAGACACACAAGTATACACATATATATGAATATGTATAGTAAATAAGAAACTTACTTTTATTAGTACCAATAGTTCCTTAGTTTATTATCTTGGATTTCTTATATAAATTATATTTCCTTGAATACTAAAATGCCTACAGAGTTATACTCCTCTTCATATTTTTACGTCTTCTTTTGTGTTATGTAGTATTGTTAGAGCTTCCAAATTATAGTAATAGGTGCTAGCAAGTGTCTGTTTTCTCTTGATTTCTGTGGGAATACTTCTAGTGTTTTCACCATTAAGGGCAATGTCAACCATTTTGTAGATGGATATTCTTCATTATGTTGAATTTGTTCTAGTCATAGCTTATTAAGAGCTTTTAAATTAAGAATCATGGTTGATTTTTATCAGATGAACTTTTAGCATTGTTTTAAAGGTGATTATTTTCTCCTTTATTACATTTATTTCTATTATATAAATTTATCATGGGATAAATTACATTAATAGATATCCTATTGGCAAACCATTTTCAACTTTTTTAGTCATTATGAATTATTTTTAGTATATTATGTTTAGCTTGGTAATACTTTATGGATTTTGTATACTTATTTATAAGCAAGAGGGTCTATATTAACATCATCTAATAGGAATAAAATGTGAACCACATAAGCAATTTAAAATTTTTTTATAACTACATTTTAAAAAGTACAAAGAAATTGATTACATTAATTTTAATGATATAGATTTTAAAACAATATAGTCAAAATATTATTTCAACATATAATCAATATAAAAATGTTAATGAGATTTTAGAGTTTTCTGCAGTAAGTTCTAAAAATGTGCCATGTTTTACATTTTCATCCCATCTCAATTTAGAGGAGCTACATTATAGCCACATATATTGTACTGTGAAGTCATATTTTTAGGCTTATGCTAGCCACAGAAGATGAATTTAGAAATTATTTTTACTCTGGTATGTTTTTATTTTGATCCTTAAAAGCAATGGAATTCAATTTTCTATTAAAACTGGGGTTTGAGGATTTGTTGGTAACAAAATTTCCATTAGATAGCCTCAGGAATATGTTCAAGAGATCTATTGTCTAATATGGTGACTACAGTTAATAATATATAGTAATCGTGAAAAATGCTAAGAGGAGGATGGCAATTGTTCTCACTACAAAAATAACTATGTGCAGTAATGCTTAGTAATTAGCTATATTTAGTCATCCCACTATGCATACACACACATAAACACAAACACACACATACACACAGATACTTCAAAACACCATAGAAAATACATATAGTTTTATCTATCAACTTTTTCAAAAGGAAATTTGATGGGATTCACCCCAATGGGGATAGAAATACAAAAGCAGTGTTTTTAGTTTACCTAGACCCTCTAATTTGATATTGTAGAACCTACAAAATTTCATGTAATGGCATAATTGAGAAATATTCATGCAAAATACTCAAGTATATTAAACTTGGAAGCAAGAAAGTAGAGTTTATTTTGATTTTAACCCTTTAAACCCTGAGGATTCCAAGGTCCACAAAGTAGTCGTTTTTTCCCTAAAGATATTATATCACAGGTGGCACCTGTGGCTCAGTGGGTAAGGTACCAGCCCCATATACAGAGGGTGGTGGGTTCAAACGCAGCCCCAGCCAAACTGCAACAAAAAAATACTCCGGCATTGTGGTGGGCGCCTGTGGTCTCAGCTACTTGGGAGGCTGAGGCAAGAGAATCGCCTAAGCCCAGAAGTTGGAGGTTGCTGTGAGCTGTGACGCCACAGCGCTCTACCAAGGGTTAATAAGTGAAACTCTGTCTCAAAAGAAAAAAAAAAAAAGACAAAGATATGGGTGGTGCCTCTGGCTCAAAGGAATAAGGGGCCAGCCCCATATGCCCGAGGTGGCAGGTTCAAACCTAGCCCCTGGCCAAAAACTGCAAAAAAAAAAAAAAATTCTGTCACATGATCCATTTCTTTCAACAGGTACAATTTTTATTTATGATCCTATCAATCATTTTCTTGATATATGTAAATATTCTCATTATACTTTATTCCTATTCTTATGAGAATTATGATTTTTAACTAGAAAAACAATTCCATGCTATTTCATGTATCTGAAGTAAATTTTCATAATCATATCAAAAATAAGGCAAACTTTTATATTATGAAAGTTTACAATCAAAAGGTTATAATCAATGTAACTTCTGTTTTAGTAGTAGTGACTACTACTGCTACTATTTAGTGAATAAATATGTAGTGTGCTGTATTGTTAAATAATAATTATAGTCACATATAGAAAAGTTTCATGTAGACTAGTTAACCTTTCTCTATTGTATTGAGGTACATGGTGATAGTCTTCCTAACATTTCTTTCCCAACAGCTTACTATACAGTTCTTGAAATTCTCACTACTGTCAACCAGTTCTTTTCAAATGAGTGACCTGTTAAAATACAAGGGAACTGTGGTGTACATACTTTATTCTTTTAACGTTTAGTGTGGGTTACTTTGTGAGGTGGTTTGCCCATGACACTTATCCAAGAGGTGTGCCTTGAGGGAAAATGGGATTCAGTGACAGAAAAGTTTTAATGAGGACAAAATGGTGGGTTATACAGGGAAAATCCAAGGAACAAAGTAGAGGACTCAAACAAATACGCCACAACATTAGCAGTCTGTTCTTAGTTCCATTATGGGCCTTATCAAGTTAAATTGCTGTTATCTTCCTGTCTCTCCACCTAGGTTGAAAGTTTTCTATGCCAGGGAGGCCTAATTCTTCTCTTTATTTATAACAAATAGGCTTCAGCAAATATTTATTGAATAAATAAAAAATGGAATCTAGAAGTTTAGGTTCATTACAAAGAAGAAAAAGGGAAGGTCTAAAGACAAACATTATCATTTCTACTCTTTGCCTTGAGTAACTTTGCCTTCTGGCTGATAGTGGACCTGTCATTTGGGTCTTGCAAGAATGGTGAGCTACAGAAACTTTCTATGTGCTATAAACTAGACTATGTGGCATAGTTATGAAGAAGGATATGAATATCAAAAATAAAGATTTTTTTCCTTAAAAATGATACAGTAAAGTCTATTCATCTTCTAAGTACTAGTTATTTAATATTTGACTCAGGAAAGAAATTGATATAAATTGGAATTATCATTAAAATCCTAATTGGACTTGTATTATTGAACTAGTTAATGGTTGGAAGTGCTGGTTAATGATGCTATGTTAGAAAATAACATTTTCTTTATTTTAACATCATTTTTCTCTGAGTCCACCAGTACTGTCCTATAAGAAGCAAAATGGAGTGAATGAAAGGGAGAAAGGGGAGGGAAGTATAAAGTATGGGGAGATTACCCAGAAATTAAGTGAGGGAAGAAGAAGAAAAAAGGGAAAAAACACGTAGAAAGGGTAAGAAGTCGTTGAAAACACCACAGTGTAAGAGTTTATTCAAGTTGTCTAAGAAAAGAACAGTATATTTTAATTCCTTATGACAGGAAATTAGCATGGAAAGAAGGCTATGAGAAGGAGATGGTAGAGATAGGAAAAGGTGAGTAATGGAGAAAAAGGGAAGGTGATGCAGAGCAGGAGAAAGACACAGACGTGAGCACTGAGAGAGGACACACAGGGCATGTGCACAGACAGAATGAAAACAAACCAAAGACTGTTTATGTGATGCAGCTATTGAGAGAATTGAGTCTAGGGATACCCTATAATGCTGGTAAAGTTAAAAATAGCACACTTTTTACTGTGCAAGCTAGGAATAGAAAGTAAAATGTCCATTTTTAATAAGACATATCTTTTATATCTTCTTCTATGTTGAACACCTTACTCAATCTTCCTACAAAGTCTTGTCTTCCATCTCCACCTATTAACTTTTCAGTCTTATCTTTCCAGGTACAATCTAACTGTTGTGTCCTAGTTAAAATGAATCCCTCCCTCTTCTGTTTGTATGTACATACTGTCCTGACACAGGGTCATTGAAAATAATCCCCGTCCCTCACTGTTTGTCCTTGAGTTAGCCAGGGCTCATTATTTCCTCATCTTTACATTGGCCTCCATACTTAGCACGGTGTTTTGCATAATACAGGTGTTCAATAAATATTTTCCTTCACTGAATAGAAGATACATATAAGATACCAAAAAATTTAAGGTCCAAATACTTTTTGTAAGAGTGAGGGTAGTATCTTTATTCTAATGATTCTACCATTCTCAAGGAACAGTAAGTTACTTATCTCTTTTGAAACTACCTTTAGGAACTGTACAAAGCCACCTGAGATGAATGGCTTTATTAAGTTCATAATATTAAAAAATAATTGCCCATATTGATCACTCAAAATAGACAGACAAGAGCCTTAGAAAGACTAGTTTGAATGGGGAAGACAAGGCAAAGGGCAACAAGTCAAAGAAGATAGTAGAGTTGGAGGTAAGAAAATGAAGATAAAGGATTTCAATAAGTGTACCAGCCAGGCTTTGCTATGGCAGTAAACTGGGCTGTAAATTACTCTTGATTACTTCTAAAAATCAAGTTAAAGAAAATAAGTTAAAATATTCAAAAGGATATGTTGTTGGCTGTCTAAAGACAATTCCAACATAGTGCAATAATTAGAGGAATAGCTGCTATTTAAATGAAGAAATATTTCCCAAGGATACTTTGCTCTTTCCCCATGGCTCGACTCCCACCCTGATGTGATGTACCAGGAATGTTCAAAGTATAACACCTGCTTGCTAATGAGGGACTGATCTTATCTCATCCATTTGGATGCATAAAAGTTCCATTATATTGACCAGTGATGTGAATGGAATGCATCTGAATAAAAATTATGATCAATCATCTTTTGAACACTGAGGTCCATTGAAAAAAAAGAAAAAGAAAAAAAGAGAAAGAAGAGGAAAAAAAGGAAAAAGTTCCATTACATAATAGGCAGTTTCATTTGCTTAAAAATATTACTTAGAACAGAGTTGATTCTATTTATATATTAAATAAGTGTAAATCCAACTTTGAATTGAAGATAAATTGTTCTTATAAAATATTTTACAAACCATAATATTATAAACCATAATTTTTCCATGTAGTAAGACATTGTTCCTTAATTTATCTCTTTTTGCAAATCCTAAATTTTAATAAATTAGATTTTTTTAAAAATGGAGATTTCCTAAATTATTGAGAAGATTCAAATCTTTGGGACAAATGTCTCTTAATTTTTTTTTTTTTCTTTTGAGACAGAGTCTTGCTATGTCACCCTCAGCAGAGTGCTGTGGCATCACAGCTTACAGCAATCTCAAACTCTTGGGGTTAAGCAATTCTCTTGCCTCAGCCTCCCTAGTAGCTGGGACTATAGGCACCTCCCCCCCAACACCTGGCTATTTTTCGGTTGTAGTTGTCATTTTTGTTTGGCAGGCCCGGACTTGGTTTGAACCTGCCAGCTCCAGTGTATGTGGCTTGGTGCCCTAGCCGCTGAGTTATAGGTGCTGAGCAAATCTCTTAACATTTTATTCAAAATTTTAAAGAAATGTGTCTAAAAGACCAAAATACTGCTATTATTTAAAAAAAATTTTCAAAATGCACTGATTCTCAAAATTGTTATACTAGTGTGTAAAATTGAGTATTGTGTGTGAAAGTCCAGCCACTTATAAAATATCTCAAATCAAGTATTTTTTAATAAGGAAAAGAACATTCTTTGTAGAAATGTATAAAATATTTTAACATAATATTTAGTTTGAAAATCTACAAACGTTCTACTGTTAGAATACACATATTTTAAGTAATAGTGATTTCTCTCTATCTCTCTCTCTCTTTTTTTGGTGTGGAACAGAGTGATTTTTGTTGAACTGCAAAAGTAGAATTTCCTGGTGGCAGACCAAAAAGAATAAAGGAATTAAGCTTTCTACAGACCTAAGTTTGTATAGCATAACACATGCAAATATGTTCACTTTAGGAAGGATTCATGTTTGGACAGTGACTCATGTTTGCATTCATTATACAAAAATTTTTAAATAAAATTTTCACAATGTAGAACATCATTGAAAAGAACAGCTTCATTATACGGAAATATTTAGCAATATTTTTAATGCTGCATATGTGTAGTGTTTCTTTTTTACAGAAAAACTTCCTTAGTTTTATGTGTGTGTGTGTATACACATATATGCTATATTTATAAGGCATTGGGAAATATACATACTATCCCTATGTTTACTATGGGAAGCTTGTTATAAGACAATAATACTTCACAGCAACCTCAATCAAACTCTTGGGTTAAAGCAATGGCCCTCACCACAACACTCAGCTAATTTTCTCTACTTTTAGTAGAGATGGGGGTCTTGTTACTGCTAAGGCTAATCTGGAACTCTTGAGCTCAAGCGATCCTCCCACCTTTGTTTCCTAGAGTGCTAGGATTACAGACTGAGCCACCATCCCCAGCCTGATTTGTTCCAGTTTAATAGCGAGTACTGTTGATGCCGCTTTTGTCACCTGTCACCGCGCGAAGGAAACAGCCGGACACGAATTAGAAGTGCAATGCTTGCAAGCGGTGGACTTATCATAGGTGCAGGGAAGCCGGGACTAACCTCTGCCATGGCTTTTTATTGAAACAATATACAGCAGGTGTGGGGGGCCACGTTCAGGAGCTACGTGCTTAATGATCGCTGTGTGTTCTTTCCTCGTGGGCTCGACTCCCACCCTGATGTACCATGAATGTTCAAAGTATAACACCTGCTTGCTAACAAGGGACCTATCTTATCTCATTAATGCATGCAGTTGCTTGAGGGTTTGTCTCCAGGCTGCAAAACATCTGAATGTGGCTGGGAGATTGTCCCGCTCACAGCGCCTCCCTCAAGAACCAGTGACCATTCCTGTAAGACTGGTTCAGTCTCCTACAGAGTATGGTTTTTGTTTTCCATCCCTCCCGTGGAAGAATGGTCTCCGTTTCTATCTAGGCTGTTACAGAAGGTATTAGTTCACCATTTTTTTAATGATTGAGCCGTACTCCCTGGTATAAATATACCACATTTTATTAATCTCCTCATGTACTGATGGACACTTTAGTTGATTCCACGTCTTTAGTGATTGTGAATTGTGCTAAGTGAAAGTGAAAGTGTCTTTTTAATAAAATGACTCTTTTTTCTGTGGGTAAATAGTGAGCTTGCTGGATCAAATGATAGATCTACTTTTAGTTCGTTGAGGTATTTGGAGGTTATACTAATTTGTAGTTCCACGAACATTGTATAAGTAAGTGTTCCTTTGTCTCCACATCCATGCCAAGATCCGGTGTTTGGGAATTTTTGATAAAAGCCATTATCACTGGAGTTAGGTAAAATCTCACTGTGGTTTTGATTTGCATTTCCCTGATGATAAGAGATGTTGAGCACTTTTTCATATGTTACTGGCCATTAGTCTATCTTCTTTTAAAAAAAATTTCATTCTTGTCTTTTGCCCACGTTTTTATGGGGTTATTGGATATTTTTCGTGATGATTTGCTTGAGTTCTTTGTAGATTCTTGTTGTTAGCCCTTTATTGTATTTTTTTCTGTTCTGTAGGTTGTCTATTTGCTCTCTGATTATTCCCTTGGCTGTGCAGAAGCTTTTTAATTTAATTAAGCCCCATTTATTAATTTTTGTCATTGCTGTGATTGCCTTTGGGGTTCTTCATGGAGTCATTGCATAGGCCTTTATCTATAAAGAGTTTTCCCAACATTTCCATCTATAATTCTTATAGTTTCATGCCTTAGGTTTAAGGCTGTTATTCACTGTGAATTAATTTTTTACTAAGTAAGTTTGCTTTTGTATTGGCTGCTGAACTTTGTAAAATGAAAAATCGGGATGATTATTTCCAAAATTTAAACATCAAGTTCTTTATATTCATGCATGCTATTATACAGGAAAAGTACAGTTGAGGTTTTTCCTTAAAAAATATTTCAAATTAAAAATGACATTTCAGAAATATGAGGAAAGACTCAAGTGGCACGTAAAATTTAATGTTGACTTTTGTTACAAGATGAAAATTGTCCATTAGTGGGAAATAAAAACTAAAGAAATAATGAAAAATCTGCAGTCCTTGACTGCATTCCCATCTAACAGGATGTAAAAATTTAAATTACCTCAGAGGTCTAACCAATGAGACATCCAGCCATAAGTTTTACTGTTAACAACAATGTTCTGCCTCATTCTGGTTTTAAAAGAAAGTTCTGTTTATTAGGAGAGAAGTCTTTTTATTTGTAATAAAACTATTCAATGTCAAATGACTCCACTCCCCCAAAATTTCAATAAATCTTTAGAAGACTTATAAAATGACCATAAATGGAAGAGAGTATGTGTCTGTGTATGTTTGTGTGTGTGTGTAAAATAGCCAACTATTTTAATTGCACACAAACTTTATGGACACCCTGTATATTATATGTACAATGTATGTTTATTTAAAGAAAGCAGTGAATAAACATGAGGAATCAAACTGGATTTAAATACAAGGCAGGAGAGAGAATATAATGAGTATGGTACAATGAAGTCTCTAGGTTTTACCTTTTATCATCTTCCCCAAAGACAATTAAATGTTTTTAAAATGAAAAGAAAAAAATATTTCTTCATGAATTGCTTTTAAGATTCTTTCACTTAAAGTTAAAAACTGTGGCTGCCATAACTAGTTGGGTCATTAATTCATCTAAATCTGCCTAGACTTGACTATAGTGTTTCCCATTGTATGTTTCTGCATTCATTACCGTTTGCAGATATCTGAAACCTTCATCACTGATACTACTTTGATAGGTTTTAGCAAAACAATTTGAAGTGTTTTTAAAATATTAAGGTTAAATTGACTCTGTTGATTGGCTGTTTTTGGTATTAATTTTGGTAATTCCTAGAGATAGTAAAACCATGCACATTCACGCATCAATTTTCTTTCTTTCTTTCTTTTTTTTTTTTTTTTTTTTGCTGAGACAGAGTCTCACTTTGTCACCCTCGGTAGAGTGCCGTGGCATCACATATCAATTTTGAAATATAATTTGTCTTTCTAAAAATAAGCAATAAAACTAAAGCCAATGTATTGCTTAAAGGCCTAGGTACTTTAGGTGACTCAAGATATTTGAATTTCAGCTTTTTGCTTCGAAAGACATTTGAGAAAGTGCAAGTAATCCTGCTGTAGTGTCGTGCTGCCCAGGAATGTCTTGCCCTCCAACTCTGAACAGGAAAGAGTCAGTACTTCATTTTCAGTCATGCTGTTTGCTTCTTGCACACACAATTTGAAAATTCTTTCTCTCAGCTGGGCTGGTCTGGTCTGGATAGACATGTCCTAATTTTTGTTGTCCTCATTTTTGCTTAGGCATTTTATCATTTCTAGCTCTTTTCTGCTTATTTTTTTTCTAATTTTCTCACATTTTCTTTTTACTGCTTCAGTGTGCCACTCTCCAGAGCTCTCTGTTTCACCAAGATTTTCCGTGCAATTTTATGTAACCACATTGACGCTTTCTGTCGCATTTGGATGCTGGTACCTTAGTAGGTATTCTGCACTTGTTATCATAGATACGCCTCAAACATCTTCTACTTGCATTCAGTCTAAATCCAGACTTTATCTTGCAATCCTCCAAATTCCCTTTCTGCCTTTAGTCCATTAATTTTGTAATATAATTTTTATGTGAAATGAATGTTCCTAGGTACACCAAAGACTAAAAGAATGAATAAGGTATTCTAATACTCTCTAATTTTTCATGGGTCTAATATTAATGTTGAGACCATTTCAATTCCTATTTAGTCTATAAATTTTTGTTTTTATTGTATGGACAGGATATTTGCCACTGAAGAACTAAAACACAGGGCAAGCAATAAATGCCTCAGGGAACCCCATATTAGATCATTTTAATTCACTACATTCCAGGTAGTTATCAATCTCATTTTGTTTAAAATACTATAATTTTATTTGGTACATCATAATTTACCTTTTAAATCACATATAAACCCTCAATATGATCATAAATTAATTGTCAACTAACTATTTAGATACAAAATTAATCCATCTAAAATTGTTTTCTCCACCAAGAACGGATTTAAACTGTTATCTAAATAGATAGTGGTAAGAGCAGCATTAGAAAAAATTAGTTTTTTTTTTCTTGTGGTATACTTACAAAATATTTGCTTAGGGGTAGGTAAAGTATAACTGAGCAAACTGCTGAATTCCAAACTGACTATAATTTGACCTCAGCTATGACCATCAAAAATCACATAATCAAAAAACACATAATCTAAAGTTTACAATTGTCAAGCAACTTCTAGATTACTTGCCTTTATAATTTTTCAGAACAAAGTGTTCTCTGAGAGAAGATCTGATATGAAGACCCCCCAAATGGAAAATATTCGCTACCAATTTACTGCAGTCACCCATAAACTATTACAAGAACATTATGTATCAGGGTTCAAGCCAGCAAGCTATTAAAGCAGGCTGCCTGGTGTCTTTCTTTTACTTTAATGCTACTGAAGCATTAATAAGTTTTCAACAATTGTGGTTATGTTCAAGCAATCTTATCGTGTAATCAGTTTTTCAAATATTCCAAGTTTTAAAGTGAGGTCTACTTCTTTTTTGTTTCTTTTTGGTCAGTGCCATTCCGCTTTCACGAATGCCATCATCATTTTTTTGTTTGTCTGGTCCAAATTTTTCTTTCATCTTGGAAATATATCAATCTAAATGGTGCTAATTGCCATAGTAACTAGTGCCAAGACATCTAGCACCCTTGGCCCCATTGCCACTTTATTTGTCTCTGCTTATGTGGAGATCAAAGAACAAAAAATGGAAAGAATTGTTTAACAAAAAATGCCACATATACACCTTTTTTGGGTTATTCGTTTGTTTTAAACTTTGAAGGCATAAATAATTCTGCTGAAATCAATTCCCTTTATATTCCCTGATTCATTATAACTTGTTAAAATTTTCCTAACTACATCTTTTTTTTCTTATTTAAAGGAAAGCGGTGATACTCTGGCAGAACATGATTAACCTAATGTTCTACCTCTTTTAACTCTCTAATCATTGTTTGCCCTGGGTGGCATCAGTTCCAGGCAACTGAGGCATCTTTTAGTCCACTTTACTAATGGAAAATATTAGCACAAATAAACTTTTTACAAAATATGAAGAACAAGTAGCTTTCATGGATATAAATCAGCAATGATTCAATTTGTATTTGAAACCTTGAGAGAGAGACAGGGAAAAAAACTTTAGGCCTGAACAGGATTATGTGTGGAAAAATTCATTGAAATATAAATTTTAATGAATTGAGTACTTCTTGCCAGCACAAAACTAACCACAATTTAGTATTACCTGAAAGTAAATATTCATATATTTGTGTGATTATTTAGTATGTGCATGTTTTTGAGAGAACACGTGTGTATGTATATATAGTTCTACCTCTATTAGACTGTATAATCCATGAACAGTCCTTCATTTCATTACCGCTCTTCTGAGTTCCAGCACAGTGTCTCAATGACAGCATTTGCTAAACACATATTTGATGAAGAAATACTCAATCAGTTATACAGAATGCAGTAGTATACAATGGAAGATTATTTCTAAGTCCTTAATGTGAAAGATTGTATGGGCCAGTATTAGTAATAACATATGTCATACTTCCTCAATAGTTTGTTCAATTAACATCCCTCTGTAACAGCATATTATTCCTTTTCTTTACCCTGCAATGAAGATTACCATCTTAAATTATTTGCCCTGCAAACTTTCCTTGAAAATATTTGTTGATAAGTCAGTCCAAAATAACTTTAGCTACGGTACAATAAGACAGTATGTTTCTTTATTTGTGCACAAACCATACCTTATTTTTATAACACACTGATTATCTTAATTAGAAGATGTAGAAGATCATGTATTTTGGGTTTTGTTTTTTATAACTCTATATAATAATTAGTCACAATCCAATAAAATTTACATTAGAATAATGAGTGATGATTTCTACCTGCAGTAGTGTATAGGACATCTGAGACCTATCACTCAGCAGGTAAGCTATCATAACTGAGACCTGTCACACAGCAGGTAAGCTATCATAACTGTAACTGAACTCACCACTCCGCTATGCTTTGTTTCCTCATAACACAATAAGATGTGGTGTCATTAAAAAAAGCCAGTAAGGTTTTCACTGAAATGATTTTTCTCTGGCTCTTGTATAGGGACAGCAACTGTATAAGTTTATAACTGAGGCAATAACCATAAAGATCTTGTTTTGTCTTGTTTTGTTTTGCTCCTTGACATGATTCTTAAGCCAGTGTTTTTTTTTGTTTTTTTGTTTTTTTGTTTTTTTTTGAGACGGAGCCTCAAGCTGTCCCCCTGGGTAGAGTGCCATGGCATCACAGCTCATAGCAACCTCCAACTCCTGGGCTCAAGCGAGTCTCCTGCCTCCGCCTCCCAAGTAGCTGGGACCACAGGCG
>CAUYQV010175109.1:0-15846 GCA_963574575.1 Galagoides demidoff | reverse complement strand
CCATTTAAAAAAACAAACCCCACTGTGTATTGTACATTTTTCCTTACGGTAATGGGTTGTTAAACAAAAAAAAAAAAAAAAAAAAAAAAACTTGGGGTGAGATAAATAGTTACATTCTTGTGAAGACTTGGAAATCTACATGTTGCAAAGGATAAAGTGAATGTTAGAATAGTAAAAGGGAGTGAAGGAAGAATGGATTACGTAGATGTCTCTGTATAGGACAAGAATGCTTGACCTTGGTCTCTGTTCCGCACCTGGGGAAATACATCCATAAAGTGATATTAATAGTGTGGAATTCAACAGATCTGAGTTTTAAGAGCTAGAATTAGCTTATAAACCCAAAGTTATCATTTATTTGAGGCTAGCAAGAAATTTCTTTACCAATGATCTGTGAGGACAGTTCTTTGAGGGGCCTGAGATCTTTTCCTTTTCCATGTGGTGGATGCATAATATCAATAAAAACTATTTGGAAAGGGGTGCTCCTGGCTCCGGGTTTTTTCGCACAAGGATTTGGAGACCAAATGTAGCCTTGTGATTTTTATTTTCCTTTATATTCAAAATCTACTATTGAGTGAAGTCCCTACTTCCTCTAAAGTTCATCATCTAGATGGCTTTTCTTTCACAGTCAAGATGTAATATTTTTTTAAAAAAAAGAAAGAAGAAGAAATTTAAAAAATTGAAGTTAGGATAAGAAGTGAGCAGTACAGATTCCTTTAAAGAAGCAAAGTCAAACACTTTGCAGACATTTTATAAAAATGGGCTAATCCATCCATCTATCATTTAATTATAACTACTGCCAATGGAAAAGAAGTCTTACTCTGCAAGATTTGAAGACCATGATTCAGAGTCATAACTAAGAAGCCATGAGCAAGTAGAATCTCCATGACTGGGTTGCAGTTTGGTTTTATACATTTCAGAGATTAGGAATTACACGTACAGTTGTAAATCAATACACAGAAGGCATACTTTGATTTGGCCCAGAAAGATAGGACATTTCAAAGGAGGGAGTGCTTGTAGGTTATAGGTGGATTTAAAGATTCCTTGATTGAGTTGTAATTGGATACAGAAATGAAGCTTTGTCTAAAGGTTTGGAATGTTTTAATGTAGGGTAAGCAAGTCTGTTAATCAGAGACAAGCTACCTGATATATATATATATATGTACAGTCTGAAGCAGTTTCTTATGTAAATTGAAGACTCAAAAGTTTGCCCTGTATAGCCTTAAGCCTGTTAATGAGTTACAAAGAATAACTACAAGAAGGGAAGTCGGTCCTGAGGAGGTGTGTTTGATCCCTTCCCAAGGCCAGCAACTTAGCAGTAGGGTATTTGGGGGTTTGCTTGGCCAAGAGGAGATCCATTCAGTCAACTGGGAGGAGTTTAAGATTTTATTATAGATCATACTACATACATTTACTTCCTCTGTTTTGCTCAAAAAACTGCTTAGACTATCACTCTGAAACTCAGATATTTCCTTGCATATAAAAACCAATGAAAAAGTAAGATGTTACCATTGTAGGCACATTTACTGAGCCTTAAATACTTGTATTTCTTAAGGATTTTTCAAAATATTTATTTAGAACAATGACCCAGACAAAAAATGGTTCTTTTCAGAAATATGCAATCTCTAATGTCTATAAGTACATGAAGTGCACAAGTCTAAAGCCAACCAGATTTTACTCGTTCACTTAGCACTGTGTTCATAATTAATCCAGGCCCCTAAAAGTTAAATATTCTTTAAAAATCCCAATGGATAACTACATATGATTCTCCTACAGAATCAATTTAAAATTCAAAATAGTTCAGGGCATCTTTTCCCATGCCTTCAAGAAAGTTGTCATTTTCTAGACTTCTTAGACTCTAGCCAATACTTCTGCTGTAGAGACTTCAGCTATGACTGTAGAAAAGTGTATATAACCACTTCCAAATGTATAACCATTTCCAAAATAAAAAATGCAAAAAATGTTATGTGTGATTCATTACAGCACTATTTTTAATAACAAAACAGCAATCACAAAGACAACTATCACATCAACAAAAACAAATGATAGATGTCAGGCTGTAAACACTGCAAATATACAACAATATAAGAACACTTAAATAATTTAGATATAGCAATAAGGTGGGCTAAAATGCAGTCATTAAAAATAGTTTCACAGTTTTTTAAGGTAGTCCCACCCAACAGAGCTTTCAGCAATGATATGATGCTCTATATCTGCACTCTCCATTGCAGTGGTCAATATTGACGTGGTGTTACTCAGCCTTTGAAATGTGACTAGTGTGACAAATTAACTATTTAATTTTATGCAATTTTAAGTTATTTAAATTTGAATTTAAGTATGTCTACATATTTGTTTTTCAAAATTTATATAAAAACATAGATGTGGCTCGGCGCCTGTGGCTCAAGCGGCTAAGGCGCCAGCCACATACACCTAAGGTGGCGGGTTCGAATCCCCAGCCCGGGCCCGCCAAACAAAAATGATGGCTGCAACCAAAAAATGGCCGGGCATTGTGGCGGGCACCTGTAGTCCCAGCTACTTGGGAGGCTGAGGCAGGAGACTCGCTCAAGCCCAGAGGTTGGAGGTTGATGTGAGCTGTGATGCCATGGCACTCTAGCCAGGGGGATAGCTTGAGGCTCCGTGTCAAAAAAAAAAAAAAAATAGATGTAACCTATTTATACTTATAAGGAAAAAAATTTAAAATGGAGAAAATGTTGGTAGTGATGAAGGAAAATTAAGTCTGTGCACCTTTAGTAAAACAGATTAGATATTTTAGCTTATACATACATATGTATGCACAAAAGAAGTGGTGTTCTATTCTTTTTTAACTAAACCACTTGTATTTATTTAAAATATTGAGAAAGAAGATGGCAGCTATTTCATTTATTATTACTTCAGGAGTAAAAATATTTGGAAAATATATCTGAGTAAAAATATTTAAACAACGGTAAGTAGCTGGATTCATCTGTTGGCACTCTATTCTGTTCTATACATCTACCTCTGTGTTTTTGTGCCAGTGCCATGCTATTTTAATCACTATCAATTTATAGTATAATCTGAGATCTGGTAGCATGATTCCAACTGCTTTGTTTTTATTTCTGAGTAATGTCTTGGCTATTCAAGGTTTTTTCTGATTCCATATAAAATGAAGTATTATTTTTTCAAGATCTTTAAAGTATGACAGTGAAGCTTTAATAGGGATTGCATTAAAATTATATATTGCTTTGTGTAGTATGGACATTTTAACAATGTTGATTCTTCCCAGCCATGAACATGGTATATTTTTTCATTTGTTAACATTTTTAGCTATTTCCTTTCTTAGAGTTTCATAGTCTCTTTATAAAGATCTTTCACATCCTTTGTTAGATAAACTCCCAAATATTTCACCTTCTTTGGCACTAGTGTGAATGGAATAGAGTCCGTGACTGTTTTTTCAGCTTGGCTGATGATGGTATATATAAAGGCTACAGATTTATGAGTGCTGATTTTGTAACCTGAGATACTGCTGTATTCCTTGATCACTTCTAAGAGTTTTGTAGTTGAATCCCCGGTGTTTTCCAGATATACAATCATATCATCTGCAAAAAGTGAAAGTTGAAACTCTTCTGACCCTATATGGATGCCATTGATCTCCTTTTCTTCCCTAATTGTGATGGCTAAAACTTCCATTTCAATGTTAAATAGCAATGGAGACAATGAGCAACCACCATTACCTGATCTTTGACAAGCCAATTAAAAACATTGAGTAGGGAAAAGATTCCCTATTTAACAAATGGTGCTGGGCTAACTGGCTGGCGGCTTATGGAAGACTGAAACTGGACCCACACCTTTCACCATAAACTAAGATGGACCCTCACTGGATTAAATATTTAAACTTAAGACACGAAACTATAAAAATACTAGAAGAAAGGGTTTGGAGAAATTGGCCTGGATGAAAATTTTATGAGGAGGACCTGCTGGGCAATTGAAGCAACATCAAAAATACACTACTGGGACCTGATCAAACTAAAAAGCTTCTGAACAGCCAAGAACACAGTAAGTAAAGCAAGCAGACAGCCCTCAGAATGGGAGGAGATATTTGCAGGTTATGTCTCTGACAAAGGTTTAATAACCAAAATCCATAGAGAACTCAAATGTATCAGCTAGAAAAGATCAAGTGATCCCATCTCAGGCTGGGCAAGGGACTTAAAATTTCTCTAAAGAAGAGAGGCACATGGCTTACAGATATATGAAAAAATGAAATCACCAGAGAAATGCAAATCAAAACTACATTGAGATATCACCTAACTCCAGTAGGATTAGCCCATATCACAAAATCCCAAAATCAGAGATGTTGGCGTGGATGTGGAGAAAAGGGAACACTTCTACACTGCTGGTGGGAATGCAAACTAATATGTTCCTTTTGGAAAGACGTCTGGAGAACACTTAGAGAACTAAAAATAGACCTACCATTTGATCCTGCAATTCCCTTATTAGGTATATATCCAGAAAACCAAAAATCACATTACAACAAAAATACTTGTATCAGAATGTTTATTGCAGCCTAATTCATAATTGCTAGGTCATGGAAAAAGCCCAAGTGCCCATACACCCACAAATGGATCAACAAATAGTGGTATATGTACACCATGGAATACTATGCAGCCATAAAGAAAGATGGAGACTTTACCTCCTTCATGTTTACATGGATAGAACTGGAAAATGTTCTTCTTAGCAAAGTGGTGTCTCAAGAATGGAAGAAAAAGTATCCAATGTATACAGCTCTATTATGAAACTAATTTATAGCTTTCATATGAAAGCTATAACCTAATTATAGCCTAAGAATATGGGGAGGGGGGAGGGGAAGAAAGGGGGGGGATGGGTGGAGGGACAGTGATTCAAGGGATTACCTCTATAGTTTATCTTACAAGGGTACAAGTGAATCTTTCTAAAAGTAGAATACAAACGTCTTAACACAATAACTAAGAAAATGACATGAAGGTATGTTAAAAAAATATTTAAATGATAATGTTCAAATTATCATTTAAAAATATTTTTACAGTATGTAGTTCCTGTGCATAGCAAGATAATATTTATGCTCTTTTTTTGTTGTTGTTTAAAAATATAACAAAATTTGTTCCCAGATTAGTATTTGTGTACCCCTCATCTGCCTCATTAATTAAAATGTTATAAACTGTCAATTGCATCTCCTGGTGATAATCTATGTCTACAAAGTATTGTTTTTGGAAATATATGGAAAATATTACTAGACTTTCTAATAGAACATATGATAAGGCATCAAACTTTATTTGTGAAAATCAAAATCGATTTTCATTCCCTTTACACTCAATTTATTTATTCTATCATATTGCCCTTCCAATTGTTTCTAATTTCCAATCTTGATGAATATTTATTTATTTATTTAAAGAATAAACATCTCCTAGTACTAACTATGAACTAATAAAATGAAACACCATAAAACAAATGTCCAATTACAAAATAGAATGGGGGCTTCTCTATATCAAAATCTTTACTGTTTAGTGTGAGTCCTGCTATATCTGATGGGCTATGAATAATTTATAGCATGCACTTTGATTTGCAGTATTTTTTTATCTTTGTATAAGACATCCCAGTGATTGCAAAATTTTTCATATGTGACACAGCTTTGGGTATATGCTTTCAGTAATACCCATATTTGTGAGCTTGTAAACAAATTTTGATAATCCTTTGTAAAGGATTGTTGTGAGTTATTTTTGACATTGTTTATTGAAAGGCAACATTTTAAGCCAAAATCATTATTATGCTTTCCTGAAGAAATAGATCTATGAGCCAGGCTATTTCAGGAGTAGCAGTGTATAAAATAATCCACACAATTTCCATTTCCCTTTGTACGTTTTCATGGCCATGTAAATAAAAGATTAATATTCTTCATAGAGAGCTATATATCCTCAGAATTTCCCAGCACTTATATTATTAAAATGGGTATATATAAAACTCTGTACTTTCATTAACTTTGTGTATTATATCAGGTAATTAATGTTCACTGGCTAAAGGCACCATATTTTAAAAACTTAGGCCAAAAAAAAGAAATCATTTCAAATTATGTGAAGAAAAATAGTTTAAGTATTAACCTGGCACATTTTCACATTATTCTTTTTCCTGCATTTGGACTTTCTCAGGCCCAAGAAGTAAAAGCAAAATCTAGCCATTTATTCCTAGTATACTCAGGAAAAAGTAGCAAAAAAAAAAAAAAAAGCAAAAAGTCATTGAAGTTCAAAATGGCAGTAGGCTTTTTGGCGTATGATAACAATTTTTAGTGAAAAAAATACATTTCAACCTCTGAACATTATGGGCTAAACAATCACGTTAATAATTAGGTAGAGAAGAATATCTGATCTGATTCTTTTGGATGTCCTCCTTCTAAATCACAAAATAAAAAATGGAATTATATAAAAATTCCTATAAACCAGGGAAGAGTGAAAAACTAAAAAGAGTCCAGAAGGAAATGGAGTGATAAAGGAGAGCCCTGAGCTAAGTCTCTGAAGGAAATCTTCAGTCTGTCCACCCCTCAGATTGCAACATCATCCTGGCGAGGGGCTACCAAACAACCTTCAGACAGGTTGGAGAATCTGACATATGAGCAGAAACTTGTCCTGCTTTCTCAAGCAGCTGCCTGGGCATTCACTGGGGAGACATTTAGAAGTGAGTTGTATCTAAGATGAGATTAACGGAGGCAGCCAACAAGGCTTCTCCTGTTTCTAAAACGGCTTGAGAGAGCAGCTGAATTTTCCTACGACCCCAAGGATTTGGGATATGTTAGAAGAGACAAAAGAACAAACTTGAACTTATTTTACAGATGTGACAGGAGGAAGCTGTGAAGATGAGGACCCAGCTACTTTAGAGAATATAGATAGGAAGGGTGGTAATGGCAAGAATCAGGCTGAAGGATGTACACAGGTCTCTAGGTAACACCACTGATAGGCAGCAACAGAGCAGACAATGCAGCTAAATCTATGGCATGGAAGGGAAACAGTGACCAGGAAAAAACAAATCCTCTAGCATTTAAACTTAATCTAAAATATATTATTTGGAATTGACGTAGGTTATAGCAGGTAGAATAGGCATAAAATAACAAGTTTGCTACAGAAAAGTTTGAAGTTACTTTTTCTTGTATACTTGGATTCTGTAAATAAATCACTTGTTAACTTCATTCTTACTAGAAGTGACCTTAGAGCGCAACCTAATCCAGCCTGGGTATTTGATCAATTATCAGGAGACCAGAAGGAAGTAAGTGACTCAGAAATGTGCGTACCCAAGGAATGAGCAGCAGAGTCAGAACCAGAATCATTTTGTATAAACGATCACGTTTTTTTTCCAGCAATTTCTGCTATCTCTTGCTTCGCTATCAATATTAAAGCATCATTTATGAATTTACTGTGTGCTTGACAGATGAACAACAATAATGTGTCATTCTTGCCTTCCAGGGATATTCAAAAATTACTATGAGTTAGGAGCAACTTCTGCCTCTGGGTTTACTGGAGGGAAGTAAAGGCAGTTTTATTATTAACGCAGCTCAAAGCAAATTATTCCTTTAGAAATCACCTTTGAAGATTTTATTGCCGAGTTGTGTATTATATATTAAAATTAGTTTGGAAAAATCACTCTCTTCAACTCAAATTTATGACTTTTTTGACTTTAAAGTTTATCTTGTGTAGTATGACATTTTTATGAAAGAAATATATTGCAATTAGAAAGAAATTGTATACTACATATTTTTTCTGTATTTTCAATATAAATGGTTTATAAAGCATCTACTTCAAAGCTTAACTTTCAAACCAATTGCTTCAGGCAAGAAGGAATAAAAGTCATGTTTTTTCTTATGACTTTTCTTATAATTTTGTCTTTTTTGTTAGAAAAGCATAGACATGGACATCTGCAAAATATCTTTTGAGTTCTGCTTTTTTTTTCTTTGAACATTATGTCTTTCTAATTTTGATAATATTCCTAACTGAAGTTTTCTTTTCTCAAAAGTCTGTATATTTGTACAATCAGAGACCATTTTAAACCATTCTATCTTAAAATATTACTGATACTAAAGAAAATTTCTAAAACTGAACAAAATAATACCATGAAACAGTTATATGTCATTCATAGTAGAAATATTTTAATTAAAAGATCCTGATACATTAAAAGAACCAAGGTGCAAAAATATAAACAATACAAAAAATAAAACAAAACTGATATCAATTAATAGAGTGGATATATTTGAGACCAGCTGTCTATGTAATGCTTGAGCATACATGGCAAATAAGACAGGAAAATACAAATTGATATTTTACTACAAGAAGAATGAAAGGATATCAGGTCTTCAGTACTATTTATAGGTATCATTTCTATAGCTTTTAATCAAAATTTTATGTGAGTTCAAAGCGTGTTTAGAAATTATTTAAATTAACTCTTGGTAGTTTCAAAATGTCTTTATGAGCAAGGTTGGTGCAAATGCAGCTGTATGAATGAAAAGGATGTGAGGATTACCTTTGTCTGTGTTTCTATGGAAACTATCTGGATGTTTAATTATCATGGCTTTTAATTCATATTTAAGGCATGTTACTGAAGATTGCTTCCCAACATTAAAATAGGCATCTGTAGTTTACATGATTATGAAATAATTTAAAAGTTATTTTGTAAATTGTTTTAAAAATAAATTATGATCTTAAAATAAATGTATTTTTAAACCAAATAAAGCAGTGCAAAACAAAACAAAATTGCCACAGTGAAAACTCTAGGACAAGATGACTTTTCTATTAAATACTGTCAACTATTTAGGAAAAAAAAAATGCATAAAATGCAGAGCACAGAGTAAAAGGGAACATATCTCATTTTATGAGAAAACATTACCATGATATTATAACCTGATAAAAACATTGTAAAACAAGATAATTAGAAGCCAGTACCCCTCCTGAACATAAATGCAAATCGACATCTAAGTTAATCAGAGCAAATGAAATACAGTATATTGTGGGTCTGGGGTCCTAGTTCCTTCAACTCAGTTGACCTGTTTCTATTACTTGGCTGAGCTAGAAAGTTAAACCGAGGCATGGCATGGAGGTAATTAAAAGTAAAAATGAATGGAAAGAGAAAATAAAACTTAAGCAGCACAGGCAGTGTGAATAGAAAGCAAAAGTAACCTGTACAAATTTCAGTGTAACCAAGAAAATTTTTGTTTCAGAAATAAGGGAAAGCTTAGAACACTTCCAAAGAGATTTGGAAGTGGGTCGCTCTCATGAAGAAGAGGTGAGAGAGACAGACTTAAAAACAGTGCAGAGGTGTAAATACACTCTCTCCCTCCAGTTGACATTGGTTGAGCCTCTTTTATTGGTCTTTCTTCACCTCCAGATATTATTGCCCTTTTCTCTTAGTCACTGATTATTTACCCTTTCCTGTTGGTCATTGATTACCTACCTGGCACCACATTTTTTCCCTGAGTGGTGACTGTTTCCATGAGTCCTCCAGACTTACTTGTTCAGTACACCAGGCTTTCCTCCCATCCCCTTGAAGCCTTGTTATTTGTATCCTCACAGCATAATATAAAACGAAATGTATATTTTGGAATTTATTTCAGTAGTATAAAATTGGATTAACATTTATTAATTATTTAAGATAATTAACCTCATTAATTGAAGAAAAAGTGAAACTATTGCATTATCTCGGTAACTAAAATTCACTATCTTTCATGATAACAGCCTCAACAAAGTAGTAATTAAATTGAACTTCTTTAATCTGAAAAAAAGACTACTTATAATAAAAAGGATACAGCTAAAACCATTCTTAATAGTGAAATATTGAATACTTTCTCTGTAAGTTACAAGGATATCCCAATATCTCCACTTCTCATTAACACAGTCATGGAAATGCCAGAGCAATAAGACAAGAAAAGGAAATAAAATTTATAAATATTGAAAAGATAATAATATAATATAATTTGTGACTATTCACAAATAATATCATTGCATGAGTAAACCACATCAAACAATTTATAAATAATCTATTAGAATGAATAAATAAATTTAACAGTATTACGGTTTGTGTAGTCAATATGAAAAAGTATTTCACTCCGTTAACATCAAAAAATCAAGAAATAAAATTTAAAAAATTTAAGCTCATAAAATGTATGGAAATAAATCTGTCAGAAGTTGTGTAGTACAAGTCCATTGTTAACAACCCATTCTTCTGCCTGGATATAGCAATAAATTTCTAAATGGTATCTTTGTTTCTATTCTTCTCTATCACAGACTTTCTCCATGGAGAGACCTGTGTGGTTCTTTGAAAAGTTAGATTATCTTCCTATTAGCCATTGTAACAAATTCTCCAAAATTTGATGACTTTAAAAAACACTTATTTATTTTCTTACTGTGTATTGGCAAGCTTCTTAATAGTTTTACTGGCCCCCAATCAAAGGGCCAGCAGAACCAAGATCTCTAGAGCAGAAAATGTTACTTCACTTTTTTCAGTTCCTAGAGCTGCATTCTTGGCATTCCTTGGCTAAGCTTCCTTTATTTTCAAAGTCAGCCTCATAGCATTTTGCTTTAATGAGTACTGTTGACTCTTTTTTTTTTTTTCCCCCTACTTCAAGTTCTCTCTGCCTTTTTTTATGTGGCTTTACTGTTCTCTCTACCTGGAAGAATTTTCTCATTTGATTTGCTCACTTCGTTCATTTTTCTGCTCAAATACCACAGCAATAAAAAGGGCAGCCTGCCAAACTGATGTGCTGTAATAGCCTTTACCCCTTTTAACACCTATACCACTTTATTTTTCTTTATACAACTCATCAGTATCGGATGTTAGAGTGTATATAACCCTTATCTAAAATTCTCACAGAATGCATGTTTTACTTTGGGACATCCAATAAGGTTTGGCCCATAGTCAAAAATATTGGGAATTTTGTAGTGACATTGACACATGAAGTATGAGAAAGAAAGCTTATAAAGGCAGTTTGTATCAGTTCAGATTCAGTTTTGCTAAGGAAAGCCTTTTAGCTTTCACAGACTTTTGATTTTAGAAATTTAGATTAAGAAATTTAAAAATAATATCACATACCTACTAGTTTGTTTATTCTACCTGCATATAAGAAAATGTAAACCTCATGGAAAAAGGAACCTTCCTGTTTGGTTTGCAATGTTTTCAGAGCCCAGAACAATGTTTGGCATAGAAGGTACTTTTGAGATATTTTGAATATTTAAACCACTGATGGTTTAAAAGAGTAATGTCCAAACTGAAATACTTTGTCATCCCCAAATCATATAATTTCAAAAACAAAACAAATAAAATCTATCTGCTTAACTCTTCACGTGTATTAGAGTTTAAATGACTAAGGACTTCTACCCATGCTCAGCAGTGTGGATTTCTTGAACAATCACAAATACCTGTAAATACCTAAAGAAAAGACCAAGAAAAAACTGCTAATTTTGAAAGAGCATGAAGCCTGAAGAAATGCAGTTAATTCACTCATATATGACTTCGGCAAGAGATATATATTTAAAATATATCACCTCTTTATTAAAAATGACAACTTTGAAGAGAAACTATGACCTACTAATGTAGAAGAAAAAAACTGACAATTTAAGAAGAAAAGACTACAAACTCCTGTGTTAGCAAAAAGGAAAGAGAAAATGATTTAATGTACATGTATACTCTAATAGTCTATTTAGCAATAGAAAATATGAAAGATGTAATATAATTACAGCCCATTTAAAATCTGAGTGTAGTCCATTTAAAAGATGTTCAGTAAGAGAGAAAGACTCTGTTTTCATGACATTGTAATCCTGTGTTGAACATGCTATTATTGAAATTGTACAGTTCTTTTAGTACTCAGACCTAAATCACTCTGAGAAAGTTATGTGGAGGTCATTTTCTAAAATGAGGGTAAATTTTACATACAATAAAAGTCCACCCTTTTTTACGTGCATGGTTTGGTGAATTTTAAAAAATGTATATAGTCATGAATCAAGATCTGCAACATTTTTACTAATATTTGGCTATTTCTTTGTATCCCTTTGTAGTCATTCTGGCCTCTTGTCCCCAAACCACTCCTTCCATCATTAGGTCCTGGCACCTGCTCATTCGTTTTCATACCTTTTACATTTTGTGCCTTTTCAGAAATGCAAAATATAGCATATTATTTCTGACTTCTTTCACTTAACATAATGCTTCTGAGGTGCATTCCTGTTGCTGCATTTATCAATAGTCTTTTCTTTCTTAAGCTAAACATTGTCCTATTATATGAACATACCACAAGTGGTGACATTGTGTTTTTGCAAATCTTAGCCATTGCAAATAAAAGACTTATGGGTATTCATGAGAGGACTTTGTGTTAACATATGTTTTATTTTTCATAAATACCCAGCCGTGGAAGGATTGGGTTTAGTGGTGAGTGTATTCATAACTTTATTATAAAAATACTGTTAAAATGATTTACCAAGTACCTGTGTCATCTTGTATTCCTACCACAAAGGTGTAAAAATTTCCACTTTGTTTATGATTCCAAAATGTGATATCATCAGTTTTTAAAATTGTAATAGTTCTTGAATATTCTTCAGAGGTAAGAGGAACTAGTGATACAATGTCAGAAAGTGGGTGGATGGATCTCAAGGACATTAATATATTTTGAGTGAAAGATGCCTTTATAAAAGGTTACATGCTATGTGATATAAAATACATCTATTTGTTTATTTTTAAAACTACAAAACCATTTAGAATTGAAATGTCTTCTTATTGTATTGTTCCCTTGACCTATATGAAGTGTCCATTTTTTTTTTTTTTTTTTACTTTAGGAGTGCCTTAGATCCAGTCCAGTCGTATCTGAAAATAAGATTGTGACCCCTCCTTTCTTCTAATTTCCATTTCCTAAAATACTTTTTTCCATCCCTTCACCCTGAGTCTTATTTTGTCTCTTGGGCTAGGTGTGATTCCTGCAGGTAACATGTGGATGGTCTTGTGTTTTTTTTATCCAATCAGCCAGCTTATGCCTCTTCAGTGGGGAATTCAAGTCATTAACATTTATTGAGAAAATTGATAAGCATGCTGAAGGTCTATTCATCTTATTTTACGAATGTCTATTGCTTAGTTTTATCTTTCATAACATTGTGGAAGTTAGGTTTTGTTCTTTGGTTTCTGGGGGTTTAGTTTGGTGGTGGTCCATCGTGATGGTCAGTGTGTAGAATGGGCCTAAACATTTCCTGTAGAGCTGATCTTATTGTGGCAAACTTCCTTAATGTTTGCATGTCAGTAAAAGATTTGGTTTCTCCACCAATTTTAAAGCATGGCTTATCAGGACAAAGAATTCTGGGCTGAAAATCATTTTGTTTAAGTAGGTTAAAGTCAGATGACCATTTTCTTCTGGCTTGAAAAGTTTCATTTGAGAAGTTTTCTGTTACCCTGATGGATTTGCCCCTGTAGGTCAATTGGTGCTTATTCCTGGCTGCCTGCAGAATTTTATCTTTCATTTTGATTTGACAGATTCATGACAATTTGTCTTGGAGAAGCTCTGTTTCAGTTGAGATGACCTGAGGTTTGATATCATTCTGAAAGGAATGTGTCAGAATCTTTGGTGAAACTTAGGAAATTTTCATTTATGATATCCTCTAGTACAGCTTCCATTCCTCTAAGGCTTTTTTCTTTCCCTTCTGGGATACCTATAATTCATGTGTGAATGCTTTATGAAGTCCCATAATTCTCTCACTGAACCTTCTGTTTTCTATCTCTTTTGTTCTGTTGCTTAAACTGCCAGTGTTAGCGAAAGGGCTTTATCCTCTACCTCTGAGATTCTTTCTTCTTCATGGTCTAATCTGTTACTGATTCTTTCTACTGCATCTTTAAGTTCTCGGATTGACTATTTCAGTTCCTTAAGCTCTAATATATCCTTTCTATATTCCTCATATCATTCATCTCTTATTTGGTTCTGGTTTTGGATTTCCTTTTGGTTATTTTCTATTTTCTCAGCAATTTCCTTCATGGTTTTTACTATCCATATTTTAAAATCCCTTTCTGTCATTTCTAACATTTCTTTATAGGTATATCCTCTGCAGTAGCTACCTCATGATCCCTGGTGGGAGTTGCTCTGTTTTGGTTTTCCCTGTTGCCAAGATTCTGTTGTTTCTTACTCTTGAGTATTTCCTTTGTGTCTGTTTCCTTACCCTACATTTTCCTCTCACTTCTTCCTTTTTAAGTAAAAGATTAAAACTGGACCTACACCTTACACCACTTACAAAAATTGACTCAAGATGGATAAAAGGTTTAAATCTAAGATAAGAAATGTTAAAAATGTTAGAAGGAACTGTGGGAAAAACTCCTGATGAAGTTGGACTGGGGAAAGATTTTATGACAAAGACATTAGCAGCCATCATAACAAGAACAAAAATTAACAAATGGTACATAATTAAGCTGGAAAGCTTCTGCATGGATAAGGACACAAGTAAAGCAAAAAGAATTCACAAACTTCAGAATGGGAAAAGATATGTGCCGGGTATGACACATATTTGACACAATTTGACAAAGGGTTGATAACTAGAATCTACAGAGAGCTCAAATTTAAAAACAAAAAGCGTCGGGGATAATCCCATCTATTACTTGGCAAGAGTCATGAATAGAACATTCTCTGATGAAGACAGATAAACGGCTAACAAACATTTGAAAAAATGCTCATCATCCTTGATCATCAGAGAAATGAATATCAAAACCACCTTGAGATATCACCTAACACCAGTGAGAATAACCCACATTTCTAAATCTCAAAGCTGCAGATGCTGACATGGATTTGGAGAGAAGGGAACACTTTTACACTATTGGTGGGGCTGTAAACTAGTGCAACATTTTTGGAAGAAAGTACAGAGAATCCTCAAAGAACTCAAATTAGACCTCGAATTTTTTTTTTATTATATCATAGCAGTGTACGTTAATATATCATGCGGTGCAGTACACTGTTTCTGTATACAATTTGAAATACTTGCATCCAACTGGTTAACATAACCTTCATGTCTTTTTCTTTGTTATTGTGTTAAGACATTTATATTCTACATTTAGAGAGATTCACATGTTCCCTCACAGGATGAACCATAGGTGTGATCCCACCAATCACCCTCCCTCCACTCACCCTGCCCCCTCCCCTCCCCTTCCTCCCTCTCCCCATATTCCTGGGCTAAAATTGGGTTATAGCTTTCCTATGAAAGTTATAAATTAGTTTCAAAGTAGGGCTAAGTACATTGAATACTTTTTCTTCCATTCTTAGGATACTTTGCTAAATAGACCTCTAATTTGATCCTTTAAGCCCATTACTAGGTATCTACTCAAAGGGAAAAAAAATCCTTTTTTTTTTTTTATCATTAAATGTTCAGTTTTATTATTGCATACCAGAAACTGAACAGGTATTTGATGTATTTGTAGCAGGCTTACATGTCTACAACCTAATTTCTTATTCTTATTTTTATTTATTTTTATTTATTTTATTTCTTATAGCATAACTATGTACATTAATGCAATCATGGGGTACACTGTGCTGTTTTCATATACATTTTGAAATACTCTCATCAAACTGGTTAACATAACCTTCATGTCATTTTCTTAATTGTTGAGTCAAGACATTCATACTCTGCTTTTAGAAAGATTCACTTGTGACTTGGGTCACCTCTATGGTTAATGTAATGTAAATGTAATGTAAATCCCTCTTTAATGGGGATTGCATTAAAATTATATGTTGCTTTGGGTAGTATTGACATTTTAACAATGTTGATTCTTCCCAGCCATGAGCATGGTATGTTTTTCCATTTGTTAACATTTTCAGCTATTTCTTTTCTTAGAGTTCCATAGTTCTCTTTATAG
>CAUYQV010175108.1:0-14075 GCA_963574575.1 Galagoides demidoff | reverse complement strand
CCTCCAACTCCTGGGCTCAAGCGAGTCTCCTGCCTCCGCCTCCCAAGTAGCTGGGACCACAGGCGCCCGCCACAACGCCTGGCCATTTTTTGGTTGCAGCCATCATTGTTGTTTGTCGGGCCCAGGCTGGGGATTCGAACCTGCCACCTTAGGTGTACGTGGCTGGCGCCTTAGCCGATTGAGCCACAGGCGCTGAGCCGATAATATAACTTTTTAAATAACTCTTATAGACAGCACACATTTAATTCATGCTCATTGTCAAATACTTCTATATGCACGTAGGTTTTAAATAGCTATAGCTCTTTCTATATTGTTTTACTAACTAAACACTTGGTTGACTTTTATGATTACTGCTAATAATGTTTCACATTTATTTCCAAGTTATACATAGAAAAATTTCAAAAGCAAAAACTTAATGATAGGTTAAAAATTTTTATCCTCAAATATTGTCATGTTCCTTAAATGCTACAGATTTTTCAAATGTAAATAACATATAGGTTTCTTTTGCAAAATTTTTTGTTTTAAAGTTATAGCTTAATTATTATTGAAGCCATATTCTTAAAGGGATAAAAAAAGAAATAATTTTATTTACTTAATGTTGATACTTTTTAAAGATAAAGATACTTTTTAAAGATAAATGTCTACTTTTATGCTTTATTTGTCAATATTTTATGTATCTAAAACTATGTTTGTAGGTTTGTAAAATACATGTGTCTTAGATCCTATTGAATTGTTTATGATTGATACTTTATTTTATTTAAAGGAATAAAATGTTCTTCTGTAAGAGTGCATTTCCCTCAAATTATATACTTTATAATATTATCAGTACCATAACTGTGTGCAGTGAGTCTTTCAGGGAACAGATACTGAAACAAACTGAGCAGTGCAAAAGTTTGTTGTAGAGTGAGACTTAAAAAGATAGAAAGATGGGGGGAGAGTGGGAGTGTGGTTGGACACCACAACTAAACATGGAGAACCATGAGACGTGAGGCAGATCTGCCAATATCTCCATTAGGCCAACAGGGAAACCAGAGTCAAGATTACTTACTGAAGATTCTAGGTTGAGAATCTCTATGTTTATTATATTATCTTATTATTTAACGCTTTTAAAATAATTTCTGATTTGTAGTCTCATTATCTATAGGCTGATTTAGTGCCTTCACCCTGCCTGTCATTAAGACATGAACTGAATTGGTAAAGAATTATCTATGGCAAAGAAGAGGACCTATCTATATGAAAAAGAGAAATTATAGAATGGAAAGTTGTCCAGGATTAATCTACTCCAGGCAAAGAGTTGAGCTTCTGCAGAGCAGAACCACTGCAGAACAGAAATTGAACATGGAAACAAATCATTATTTAGTGTGTAGGGCAATCAATCCTGTCCATGTAAGGGGTGATGTCATCATCAAAATAAGTTTACTGAGATAGAAACCTAGTGAAGGAAGTCAACTTTTTACCGTGCCATAAGAAGGTTTAAACACCACACCCTGATCATGCTAAGAAATGGGCCAGTGTTTTTCTTTTACTATCCCTCAATCCAAATGATGGAATATCTCTCCCAGTATCTAACCTCTGGCCCTGTAAATAATTCTTCTCCTGACTCTGTTGTGACAAAGAAGCAGATAAGACTGCCACTTTTCATAAGATGAAGCAGATAACACTATTCTCTAGCCCCCCCTCCAATAAAATACAGCCAAAAACCTAGGTCATTACATTTATTACAATAATAAAACTTTAAAAATAATGATAGTAACTAGAAAACTGTCTCTGAAAAGTGGTAAAAAAAAAAAAAAAGTAGGCCACATGGACTTCTAGCAGTAGTGCGTGGGTAGAAATGAAGTGGTAACACTCCTTGTCCCTTTTGAATGCAGTCAAATAAGTTAACTAAAACAGAAGGCTAAACAAGATTTAAATTTTTATAAAATAGTACCCTCAGAATCCAGTTTCAATCTTAAATTTTATAGAAATAACCAGAAAGACCTCAAACTGGATGAATAGAAAAAATCAATAGATGCAATTACTGATGTGACAGAGTGTTAGATTTATCAGACAAGACTGTAAATCAGCTATTAGGAACATGCCATAGTGAACAAATCTGAACACATATGAAACAAATTTAAGATAAATTTTTAAATTTTAGTACAGAAATAGAAAGTACCCTAGAGAAATATAGATTATAACAATAACCTAAATAAAAATTTAAAAAATGAGAATTGACTATAGGCAGGTAAAAAATAATTCAATTCGATGGATAGGGTCAACAGCAGAACCGAGAGGAGAAAGGGAAAATGAAATGGTAAACTGAGATATAGGAAAAATTACAAATTACACAATCAAAATGGGAGAGAAATTAGACAAAGAAAAAAAAAGATGATGTCTCTAACTTTAGGGACTATCACAAAAAATTTACCATTTGAGTAATGAGGCATCTATAACTCATAAGAATGTAATTCATAAGAAAATAAAATATATGCTAAAAATATATGTATCACAAAATGCAAAGAGTTGATTAAGGATTATCTTAGGAAGAGAAGAATAATTATAAGGTGCTTCTATCTTTTTTTTTTTTTTTTTTTGCAATTTTTGGCTGGGCCGGTTTTGAATCCGCCACCTCTGGCATATGGGGTGGTGCCCTACTCCTTTGAGCCTCAGGCACTGCGCAAGGTGATTCTATCTTTCCTTACATTGTCTTTAATTGCACTCAGCAGTTATCTCATGGATTGCACGATAACTTGGCAGAATATCACCTTCTAAACCAGGAATTATGAATTTTCAGACTTTTTTGGCTTAGTTGGCTATTCCACTAATAAGCCAATCACCATATAGTATCCTTTATTGGAGAAACTATCTCAATCTCCTCTAATTACGGCTATTCCTGCTGATGAGCAAAATGAAAGCAGTCACTGTCAAAATGAGAACTCTGGGGTTTTCTTCAACCTCTCTTTAAAAATACAACTATTTAAAACAGAAAGAAAGAAAAAGAACAACACAGTGACTTGCTATTTTCCTTTTCAACTTCAAAAGTATAAATTAAAAAGAAAGATATATAGCATGGGTTATTAGGGGATGCTAACTTGGCTAGAGTTGCTTACAATAGTGACTTGAAATAATAGAGGAAAAATCTTGTAAAATATAGTGTATTTTTGTTTTCTTTTGCAGTCAGATTAGTTTTTATAAACTAATCGTGAAATCAAAGAAAGGTAGATAAAAATGTTTCATGCTACCAATTTTAGAAAAAGATATAGCAAAAACAATTATCATTACTTATTACAATTTAATAAGTACCATAAAGCTACATTATATCCCCTAAGTGTCTCAGATATTAATAATTTTGGTTGGTCTCTCTTAATGATGAGGGAAAACATAAATATTAATATTTTGAGTTTATTTCAACTTGACTGTTGAGCTATATGACTCAACTGAAATGAGTCATGTGACAAATATTCTGATTTGTTAAACAAATTTTGTGAGATAAACTTCTATATATTTCTATAAAATCTGAAAAAATACACTGATGTTAAATAATGGAAAGCACAATTCACCCCTGAACAACCAGAATTTTGACTACAGGGGTACCTAAATAAATAAATAAATATATTGGAAAATATTTTAGAGATTAGTGATAATTTGAAAAAAATCACAGATGAACTGTGTAGCCTAAAAATACTGAAAAGGTTAAGAAAAATTCAGGTATACCATAAATCTATAAATATTTATATAAACTAGTCTACTTCGTATTTACTATCATTTTATATATATATATATATATATATATGTTTATGATAAAAAGTTAAATGATTTCAGGTGTTCATGTGCTTATACTCCCAGTTACTCAGGAGATTGAAGGGGAAGCATTGCTTGAGCCTAGAAATTTAAGGATAGCTCAAACAACATAGCAGGACCCAATCTCTTAAAAAAATCAAAGTTAAAATTCATCAAGACTTATACACACACAAACACAGACTGTACGTGGCTCTGTTTGCATTGAAGAAAAATGTAAACAAACGCAAAGGTGCAGTAGTAAGTCGAAACTGCATAAAAAAAATAACAGCAGTACATATTGTTCTACTGTAATAATTTTACAGTCACCCCCTGTTGCTATTGTGGTGACTTCAAGTTAGGAGTAGCTGCTTAAAACCCCATATGATGTTTTTAGTCTCTGCATGAACACTTCACGGCTCTAATAAATTGTGTTTGGTAGCAAAAAGGGATCTCTTATGGTTCTTGAGTTCTTTCTTACCATGTTATATGCAATACCATAAACCTTCAATAACATCGTGGGACCCATATGAAGTGTCACTAATACTGGCAGAAGTGCTCTCTAAAGAAGCAGGGAAAAGTCATAACATTTTAGGAAAAAGTTGAATTGCTTACTATGTACTATAGATTGAGGTCTGCAGCTGTGCTTGCTCAACATTTCATACAATTTATCTTGAAAACAGATGATGTAAACTTACAGTATCAACAGTACAATATACTACTGTAATTGTATTTTCTCTCCTTTATGATTTTATTAATAACATTTTTTCTTTAGCTTACTTTATTGTGAGAATACAGCATATAATACATACAACATACAAAATATATATTTATTGCCTATGTTATTGTTAAGGCTTTTTAGCAACAGTGAGTTATAATAGTTAAGTTTTAGGGGAGTATAAAATTATATGTGGATTTTCAACTCTGCCAGGGGTCAGCACACCTAACCTCCGCATTGTTCAAGGGTCAACTGTAACTACTCCTGATTGTAAGTAAAATTACACTAAATCTCCTTTTAATGCAGTGAATGGTACACATAAAATATTTTCTATTCTATTTTTATCATTCCATTTGAACATAATATTCCTTTTCAGTATAAATATTAATTTATAGGTAGAATGATTCTTAATTTTATATTTAACAAAAACATTTTTTCCAAATATTAAGTCAATTGCACTAGAAAAATTCAATGGCAACATGATGTTAGTCATCTACAATGTATAATTAATTTTTGAATATTTCACAACATACTTAAAAACTTGCTTGAGAAAGTCAATTTTGTAAGCTGATAAAATACTTTGAAAATCCTAAATCTCATATCTATACTTAAGTAGAGCTAAGTTGTTGCGTAAACGAAGGGACAGGTGGCACCCCAACCAGCTCAGCCAAATGGGGCTGGAGGACCTGCTGCCTCCTTCTTGGCAGTGTTGGCAGTAGCCAGCAGAGGAACCAACAGGCTAGAGCATAGGCAAGTTGGGGGGAGTTTCCCTCCTCCAGCTGAGGCTCCAGTAGCCAAAGGAACCCGACTGGAGCAGGGGAAGACACTGGTGATTCCTCCAGTGCATCCCTGATTGGTCTATTTTCAAAAGCTGCTCCTGATTGGTCTATTTTCAGGACCCGAAAGCTCATTGGACAACTGCCCCTATATAAGCCCCTGAGCAGAGAGCCCAAGCGCAGACCTCTGTAGACCTCCAAGAGAGTAGGAGAACAAAGAGATTTGGTTCCTGGTGAGAGATATAACACTCTTACTGCTGATCCTGCTCTGTAAGGATCAGCTGGTTCCTTATGAGAGCTATAACACTCGTCTTATAAAACCTATCTTATTGCTGATCCTGCTCTGCAAGGAGGTTTGGTTTCTTGTGAGAGCTGTAGCGCATGTTAAATAAAACCTAACCTACTGCTGATCCTGTGGTCCGTCACTTCATTCTTTGAACCACCAAGACCAAGAGCCTGGAAATCCAGTATCAAAATCCGGTATCATAAGGATATAAAATTCAGAGTTAAAAAACTCATTATTTTACAAACATACTTAAATTGCAGTTAATGTATCCATTCCTTCCATACTCCTGTTGAATTATGCCCCTGGCCAACAGACAAAATGGATTCCTTGTGGCTGACATCTTCAAAGTTAAAGCAGGGAAGGCTGATTAAACGAGCAGTCACTGATTGTGTGTTCTCAGGAAGATGTTGGAGAAGTGTGATAGGACCTCCCTCCTGCAGTCAAACCAAACAAGTGTCTGTTGTCAGTTTCAAAAATGACTGCAGCTGGAAATTACCCAAAAAACCACCAATAGACGCCCTGGGGTCAACCACTGAAGAGACTAGTGAGGTCTTGCTTAGAGGGCATCCACCCCAGACCACCCCTGAGAGCACACTTTAGTTTTGCACTGAAGGCTGGTGTAAGGATGGACAAAAATGTTTGGGCTTCTGCACCTGTGGCCTTAGGAGTGAGACAAGATAAGGATGACTGGGCTTTCCTGTCCATACCCCCAGACCTCCAGACAGGCAGTACAGGATGGATAACTCCTTTTACTTTTGGATAATAATCACTATGCAAAATGTTGCTTATTCTGTAGCTATTTGGCATGTTGCCACTTTTGTTCACTTGGGAATAAAGGTGTACAGGACTTCTGTGCATGGCAGATTGTGGATTGTTGATTGACAGTGGCAGAACATAGTGTGGGCTTTCTATGTAGCCCAGCTCCCCAACCACCTGGAGCTGAATAAGGGCAGACATTTCTTTATGTAACTTAGCTCACCAGCTGCCAGGACTGAATAAAGGCACGTCACATGTGCCTTCCAGTGCCTCAGTTGCTCTCTGGTCTGTGAGAAGCAAACCGTTTGCACAACAGCTGGGTCTCCCTCATTTGCAGACTGCTTTTAGGACATAAAGTTTCCTTTTGCCTCTGCAGAATATGCTGGTCTTTTTTAAATCTGATAGTATGTAACTTTCTCAAAAGAATTCTAAGAAACAAAATAAAATTACAGAGAACCAAACACCATGTAAAATACAGTATCTCAGGCATTGAAATAACATTTGTATCTTTAATTGTACTTGTCTCACCTGGCTAACTGAGGTTAGTCAAAAGCTATGCTGCGCTAGCACATAAATCCCAATATACTGTGGAGGAGAAAGCAAAACCCTCCCTTTGCCCTTAGAAGTTGTGCAAAAAACCCAAATCACAAGTGAACAGAATAAGAAGAGAGAAGCTGTACAAATTTTATTGTTGCCATTCACATGAGGGAGAATCACAGAATGCCCAATATCCCACTAAGACCCAAATACTTCTAAATCGCAATTTCACAGAGGAGGGGCAAGATGGAGAATAAAGGCAACTCTCTTTATGAGCAATAGATGATTACTAGGGAGAATGAATGGATAAGAGGAGAGATATTGACTTGTAATTGCTTCTGTTTGAAAATTAAATTAATCTGCAAGATAGGCAATGATATTGAAAATAGTTTGGGCCTAATCTAGTTTCATTCCTGATCTTCTTTCCTAAAATAGAAAACAAAATAACAGGGAGGGGAAGGAAAGGCAACTGTTCTTCTTCAAGAGGCTCCCTGGTCTTTGTGGATAAAGAAGGAAAGCCCCTTCAAAGACCTGTTCATCTCTAAGAGTTTTTAATGGCCAGGAGTTATATTTTGGGGTAAAATTTCTTGCATTCCTTCAATAGAAAAAAAATAAATATAAATGATCATAACACGGGTTTTCAAGAGGAGCTTAGACATCTGACCTGTGGACATCATTGGTACCCACATTCCTTTAACCAGAACACAGTCTCTTAGGCCTGTCAGTTAGTAAATATGGGGAATAAAGTTTATCTCTGTGCCCATAAGAGAAATAAAATAGATTCAGTGAATTAAGAGCTTAGGTGTGCTGCAAAAATTTTTAGAGACACTAATCAAATTATTTCCAAAAGATGTTCAAAGCACAATAGTTATATCTTTTTAGCTTTTTTTTTTTTTGATCAACATAATTTAAATGTGTTACAGAAGTTTAACTATAGATCCAAGTATGCCGTGCAATAAAAAAGGTTGAAAAACACTGCTGTAGGGGTTGTTGCCTAGCTGTTCATGGCACACTCTGGTAAGCCTGAAGTGTTTTCCTAGCTGTTCATGGCACACTCTGGTTGGCTCTTTCAAATTGGAATGGCAGGAAGTTATTGGCTCCCTGTTCTGTGCTAGCTGGCTTCCTTCACCCTGTCTCCTAGGGGGTCTTTCTTCCTGGTACGTTCCACCCAGTAATAGCTATTGACTAAAGGCTGGTAGGTCCTGTAGCACAGTGGCAGTTCTGAAACTTCCTGCTGGGGATTTTCCAGGTTTGTTGGAGGTGCCCAACCCCTTCTCCTGATTCTTCTTCTGTGGGCCCCATTTCCCTGTCCCTGCATAAAAGCCTTCTGACTCCTATCAGTTATATATTTCATAGTGTGCTAGAATTAAAAATTTATCACCAGGGTCTAATAGGCTGACTTGAAATATTCCAATTGAGCTTACCATGCTTATGATATCAGAATCTGCCACTATGTGGTGATGGCTAACCCATTTTTATTTTCAGGCAAATAGTAACCCAATTCTGCATCAAGATTCATATAGCCAAAGTATTATTAATTGTTTTTATGTTAAAGATAAATTTTTAAAGTATACTTTTTGTTTTCTAACACTATCAGGGAGAAAATTACATATTTTATTGCATACATGTTCAAGTAAATATATTCATTATTAAACACTAATTATAAATACACTAGAAGTATCCATACCATTCCTATGAGAGTATTGGCTCCCAGATCCTTGAGAAAATAATTCCCTAACCCTAACCGTGGCAAGGTTTACATAGATCTATCTTTCAAATAGATCTATATAAATTTCAAAGGGGTCACAGAAAGAATTTACAATTACAACTGTTTTTTAAGTAAATGGTATAATAATAATAAAAGATCAGGTGCCTACCATCAGAGAGAAATTTATCTGGAGTTTAGGCAATCTGACCATATGTTAAAGCCATCTGGTTACTAAATATATTTTACATATCTGACCACCTTCTCTCTCAATTTTCTCCTCTAATTACATGAAAATAATGTTATTACGTTAGAAATATTACCAGATGAAGGTTAACGGCTACCTGTCACCATCAGCCAATATGCAAAGATTGGGACAGGTTCACCAAACTTTATTCATCCGAAGGCCAGCAATTCTGGAGAACAGTGAGAGTAGCCTCTCCAAGACTTCTCTCTTCTTCCATTCCCCAAATCATAGTTTTATACATAAAAGTTAAGAGCAAGAACTGTACTCTTAAATCACAGTAATTAACACTTATCTCAAACAGCAGTGATCACCATAACCCAGGACTCATAATAAACGATATTTGATGTAACCCATGATTCATATCACAACATTCCAATCCACAAGTTCATCTCCTAAATCAATTGCCCTAAACTACTCAAGGTATTCACTGTAGTTAAAGCTGAATTTACAAAGCAATAGGATAGAAAACATGAGATAAAGTTCACATAGGACCTAAACTAAGGTGACCAGATTTTAATATCAGTAAAGCAGGACACCATGGTGGGGCGGGGCCTGACAACAATGCAAACTTTGATAAGCAGTTCTCGATAATCGGTTCTCAACAATTATTTGTTATTATTAAAGTTTAACATTATAAAATTAACAAAAATAATATAAAATGCATATCCTGACGAAATAGCCACATGGCAGCCGAAAACTATATTCCCTTCCTGTTCTCCTGTGTTCCCTAGCTTGTCATGCATTCTTTCTAAAAATTGGGGCTTTTTTAAAACACCACAGGACACAGGACAAATTGTTAAAAATTGGAACTGTCCCACCAAAAGCAGGATGTCTGGTCACCTTAACCTAGACTGGCTAGACCAACTGTGTCACCTCAGCTTTAGCCTCTCAGACTCCATCTTATTCTCACTACATGCACTCTCAAAGGTAATCCAATTCACTACTGCTTTCTACCCTCACCACCATGTGACTATACCTATATCTACATAGAGATATAAATATATTTCATGTATTTGTGTGCATCCATTCACACACGTATACATCCATACATATGAGTGTGTGAATGGATTCATACACACACACACACACACACACACACGGTGGCCATGAAGTTCACGTGCAATTTAATACAGTGTGCAATTTAAAATTGCACATGGACTTTATGGCCGCCACTTTTTGAAACATGTTTTCTAAATCTATTTCATGTGTAAAAGTACATTAAACGCAGATATCATAGGTAAAGTACAATTATTTTACAGTTTCGTAGTTAATTTGTTTTATAAAAGCAACTTTTTAAATAAGTTACATTAAAAAGGCTTATGATAATTCAATTAGATGATTTTATTGTGAACTCCATTAGCCATCACTTTCAGTATCACATGCTGTTTCTTACAAGTGAAGTAACATTTATCCTCATGAACAAACTTGCAGGGAAATAAGACTTTGTCATTTACACTTTGCTTATGAATAAAACGCCTTTAGAGAAAAATAAAAAACGATGTTTTTCTCCCTGTTTCTTTAGCTGGAATAAAAGCTCAACTGACATAAGTGAAATCTTATAAAAAGAGTCACATTTTGTTTGGAGACAAGTATGAAATATTCCAAACTCAAAAGTGGACTTTTTAGAAAATGGTGAACCGAGAAAAACAACAATGTTAATGGGAGAGCAGTTACAGGCTCATCTATGCTGTTAACATAAATTGCATTGCCTAGAATTGTACCAGCTTTTCTACACAAAATCAAGAGCATTTATCATAACAAAAGACTATTCTTTTCCAAGTTGGAAGCAAATTGGCAATAGCGGAATTCTTATTAAAGTGCACTATGATAAAGAATTCAGCTCAGCTCTGTCTTGTAAATGTACAAGTTAAAAGAAACTTTCTTATAAATGAGTTGACCTTCAAAATAGTAATATCATACCTAAAACAAACGTATGTGTTTTATAAATCATGGTACTTTAACACACACACACAAACACATATACATTATATACACAAATCTGTAAAACATGTATTACACAATGTGGAGAGGTGCCATGCTTGGAAAAAAATGTATCTCAAACTTTAGAAAAATACTTGGACCAATAATTTTTTGTCTATGTGTCATCAGCTTTCAGGTCTTCATAGTAATGGCATTGTCTCTCTTTTATAGGACTCTGATCATTAAACATGCCACAGACCTCCATCCAGTCTCCTGAGTAGTCCCATCAGTTATTTATGAAACAGTGTTGATATCTTAAGGCAGCACAAGACCAACATCAGTGACATAGTGTAGTGAAAAGCCATCAACTTGTTAGCATTGAAGTCATGTTACTTGTAACACAGTTCTGTAAGGCAGTTTGGGTTCAGATATGAACCCAAAGGAAGGATATGCATGAATATTTTAGCAGCTATGGAAGGTAAGTTAGAACAAAGTGACTGAGTTGAGTGAGGAGGACTGAAAAAAAAATGTACATAGTAATTCTACATACCAAAATACCAACACAAAGCTTGCAGATACTATTGGACAAATTACTAAATGTAAGTACCTGCATTATTTTCTTTATACTTTTTAAAATTTTTTTCCCAGTTTTTGGCCAGGGCCAGGTTTGAAACTGCCACTTCTGGTATATGGGGCCGGCGCCCTACTCCTTTGAGCCACAGGCACCGCCCTTTCTTTATACCTTTTGATACATTGATAATGTGGCAAAAAAAAAAAATAATAATAAAAAATTGCAGCCTGCAGACTTTTATTATATGTGGTGATAAGATTTATAGTCTAAAATTGAAGACAATAAAGAAGAAAAAATAAATTTTCTTTTAAAGTAAGATTTACATCTGTTAATTTAAATTTTTAGCAATTCAAATTGTTTTTAATTGTCATACATTCATTCATGTTGTGTCACAAAAAATCTTTAAATAATTACCATAAGAAATCTTTTCTATATCATATTTCTGATAAAATAAACTCTTGAATAATCTGTGACCTATAATTCATGTTCATGAAACTATCTTAAATATCTTACTTTTTATTAGTTTAGTTAAATAAAATCAAAGAGTTTGTATGCTTCTATGTATGATCTATTTGATTAAACGTTATACAGATAACATTTATCCTGTTATTCTGTGGAACAGAAATTTATTTTCATTGTTGTATAATATTTCATTGAATAAATGCCTTTCAGTTCATTTTGCTTCAATGTTTTATAGTTTTTTTCAGTTCTTCAAAATATGGTGTTGGCATTTTAATGAGGATTGCATTTAGTCTGTAGATTGCTTTGGGTAGAATAGACATTATGACAATGCTGATTTTTCCCAGGCAAGAGTATGGTATGTTCTTCTATTTGTTAGTGTCTTCTGCAATTTCTTTCCTTAGGGTTTCATAATTCTCTTTGAAAAGATCTTTCACCTCTTTTGTCAGGTAGATTTCTAAATATCTCATTTTCTTTGAAGCTACTTTGAAAGGAATTGTGTCCTTGATTTTCTTCTCAACTTGACTGTTATTAGCATATACAGCCAAGGCTACTGATTAGTGGATACTGATTTTATTCCCTGAGACATTACTGTATTTCCTGATCACTTCCAAGAGTTTTGTGGTTGTATCTCTGAGGCGTTCTAAGTATAAGATCATATCATCAGTAAAGAGAGAGAGTTTGACCTCCTCTGTCCCCATTTGGATGCCCTTTATATCTTTCTCTTGCCTGATTTAATTTGCTAGAGCTTCCAGCACAATGTTGAATAATACTGGGACTATTGGTCAACCTTGTCTGGTTCCAGTTTTAAATGGAAAAGCTTTCATTTTTACTCCATTCAGTATGATGTTAGCTGTGGGTTTGACATAGATGGCTTCAATCAGCTTAAAATGTGCCACCCATGCCTATTTTCTCAAGTGTTCTTATTAGAAATGGATGCTGGATTTTGTCAAATGCTTTTTCTGCATCAGTTGAGAGGATCATATGGTCTTTGATTTTGCTTCTATTGATATGATACATTAGATTTGTGGATTTGTGTATGTTAAACCAGTCTTGCATCCCTGGGATGAAGCCTACTTGATCATGATGTTTTTTGTGTAGCTGCAATGTATTAGCTATGATTTTGTTGAGTATGTTTGTGTCAGTATTCATTAGTGAATCTGGTCTGTAGCTCTCCTTTTTGGTTGGGTACTTCCTTGTTTTAGAATCAAGGTGATATTTGCTTCATAGAATATCTTGAGGAAGATTCCTTCCTTCTCAATGTTTAAGAATTGGTCCTGCAATATTGGTACAAGCTCATCTTTGAAGGTTTTATAGAATTCTTTTGATGCCATCTGGTCTTGGTCAATTTTTTTGTTGGAAGCTTTCTTATTTTTTTCTGTACTCTTAGTACTTGATATTGGCCTGCTCTTCCTGGCCAAGAGAGATCTGTTTCTTCCCGGATAAGTCTAGGAAAATGCTTTGATTCCAGGTATTGGTCCATTTCTCCACATTATCAAATTTCTGGCCATAAAGTTTTTGGTAATAGTCAGAATGCATCTCTTGCATCTCTGTGGTTTCCATTGTTATTTCCCTCTTTCAGTTCTAATTGAGGTTACTTAGATTTTATTTTTCTATTTCTGGTTACTGGGGCAATGGTTATTGATTTTATTTATCTTTGAAAAGAACCAACATTTTGTTTTATTAATTTTCTGAGTTATTCTATTATTTTTAAGTTCATTTATTCCTGATTTATTTGGTTATTTATTTTCTTCTGCTAGGATTGGGATTTAATTTCTCTTCATCTTCCATTTCTTCAAGATGATTCATTAGGTTGTGGAGGTGCTCTCTTGCTGTTTTTTGGATGTGGGCATCTAATGTGATAAAACTCCCTCCTAGGAGTGCTTTGCAGTGTCCCACAGGTTTTGGTAGCTTGTGTCTTCATTGTTGTTATGCTCAAGGGAGTTAATGATTTCCTCTTTTTCTCTTCATTCCTCATTTTCAGCTTCATTCAGGATAATGCTGTTTAATTTCCATGCTTTTGTGTAGGGAGACAATTTTTGTTGGAGTTCCGTCTTTATTTCATTATGGTTTGACAAGGCAAAAGGTATAATTTCAATTTTTTTGATTTTGTTGGAGTTAGAAATGTGTCCTAGGACATGATCTATTTTGGAGAATGTTCCATGACCAATGAGAAGAATGTATATTCTTTTTTTTTTTTTTTTTTGAGATGGAGCCTCAAGCTATCCCCCTGGGTAGAGTGCCATGGCATCACAGCTCATAGCAACCTCCAACTCCTGGGCTCAAGCGAGTCTCCTGCCTCTGTCTCCCAAGTAGCTGGGACTACAGGCGCCCGACACAA
>CAUYQV010175106.1:0-14760 GCA_963574575.1 Galagoides demidoff | reverse complement strand
GGGAGGGGAGAAGGGGGGAAAGATGGGTGAAGGTAGGGTGATTGACAGGACCACGCCTATGGTTCATCTTACAAAGGTACATGTGAATCTTTCTAAATGTAGACTATAAATGTCTTAAAACAATAACTAAGAAAATGCCATAAAGGCTATGTTAACCAGTTTGGTGAAAATATTTCAAATTATATATAAAACCAGCACACTGTACCCCATGACTGCATTAATGTACACAGCTATGATTTAATTTAAAAAAAAAAAAAGAATTAGGATATGGGAGTCATCTACGCTCCTCAAAGTTGTTTCTAAGTAATTCTCACCACCTCCTCATTAAAAATCCTGTTTTGAAATGAATGTCCTCAAACCACACCCTTCTATATTAATTGAATTGCAGCCCATTCACCCCTGTTCCACTCCTGTTCATTTTTTAAAAAATATTTGAGCTCTGGGTGGTACCTATGGCTCAAAGGAGTAGGGCACTAGCTCCATATGTGGGAGGTAGCGGTTCAAACCTAGCCCCAGTCAAAAACTACAAAAAAAAAAAATTGAGCTCACTCATTGCTCACTCTATTTATTACTCCTGAATAATTTTGGTAATTTCAATATCCATGTAGATAACAATTCCAACATAGTGGATGGTAAATACCTTAGTCTTGTCTTCTTCATTTGGCTATGACCTGTTCATTTTCATTCCATTCCTGTTCATTTTTTAAAAATATTTGAGCTCTGGGCGGTGCCTTTGGTAATTTAAATATCCATATAGATAACAATTCCAACATAGTGGATGGTCAATACCTTAGTCTTGTCTTCATCCAGCTATGACCAATTTTCATTGACTCATACTACAGACCTCATCATTACTAGCAGCTCGGTATATCCTCAACCTCCAGGTCTAACAGTTTGCTCATCATGCAACTCTTTCTTTTTAGAGACACAGTCTCACTTTGTCACCCTCAGTAGAGTGCCATAGCATCACAGCTCACAGCAACCTTCAGCTCTAGTGCTTAGGCGATTCTCTTGTGTCAGCCTCCTGAGTAGCTGGGACCACAGGCACCCACCACAACAGCTATTTTTTGTTGCAGTTTGGCCAGGGCCAGGTTTGAACCTGCCACCCTTGGTATATGGGGCTGGTGCCCTACTCACTGAGCCACAGGTACTGCCCTCATAATCCAACTCTTCATAACTTTCTAGCCACTTCCCTCAAGTATCTGATGCCAACAAGTTTTCAACCACACTGGGATATATAATTTACTGAACCTACTTTTTCTTTCTTTCCTAACTTATACTCTTACCTTTATCCTTACCTAACTCAGATCCCATAGTCTATTATTATAATCACTTCCTTCCACTCCCCCTCATATTCTCTGTATTCTCATGATTTTGCATACCTGGAAAAAATTCCAACATTGCTTAATTTATTCTTGATGCCTACTCAGTACCTGCCTACCAAAACATGCTGAAAAATAAAAATACACAATCATGCTAATTGATCTCCTTTTAAATTAAGACCACTTAATTCAAGAGGACCCAGCAATTCCACTGCATTTGCGACATCCTCACACCTGTGTGCTTAGACAATGACCTGGCTTTCAACTACACTGAGAAAATATAAGTGACAGGAAAAACACAAATATTCCCATCATCCATATACCCATCAAATTGCAGCTGTGTCTGTATCATCACTCTTCCTACTTTCTTAAGGACAAGTCATGCCTGCTCCCATATCAGCCCTTCCCCTCAAGTCCTCTGCAGAGGTGCCAGCAGCCCAGCATGTCCAGAAGCTTCATGTGTCTAGAATATCATTCCAGCAATTGTTGACTTTCTCCCATACCATCACTCTTTCCCTACATACTACACTTTTTCATCAGCATGGAGATATGCTTTAATTTCCCCTGCATTAAATAAACTGTGTGCTAGCAGCCACTCTCTCTCTTTGATCCCCCTTCCTCAAAAATGGCCCACGCTAGCCTTTTTCAAATTAATTTCCCCTCCCCTCCGTTCATTATCCAACTCCAATTAGACTTTTACTTCTACCATTTGACTAAAACTTCTCTTGCAAAGTCCCTAATGACTCCACATTGTTAAATTTTATGATGAGTTGTCACTTTTCACTGAATCAGCACCTCTATACAAGATTGATTACTCCCTCTGTCTTCAAAGCTTCTTCTCCGTGGGATTCTAGGACACCTGCTCTCTTACTCTCCTCATTCCTCTGCTAGTTGTTCTCCCTAATTCCATTCCCCTTGCCAATTCTAAGTTATTTTTCTCTCTAAACACAGGAATAACCCTAGGCTCTCTCTTCATATCCCCTCCTCTTTTGACCTAGGCTTAGTTCTTGGCCAGTATCACAATCTCATTGCTTTCAGTGGCATGTAAATGTTGATGACTTGGATGGCTCTCTCAGCCTCCAGATTTGTATTTTCTGCTGAGTCTTGACTTCTCCACTGAAATATCTCATGACCATCTTAATCATAACGTGTTCAAAACATAACTCCCAGTATCACTCCCCACACACACACTTGCACTATTCTTTTTACCACAGTTGTTCCATTCTTAGTAAATAGCAAAAGGATAGGTTTTGCAGTAATCCAAACCATGATATATATATATATATATATATATATATGTATTTTTAACATCCTAGGCATGCTGCCAAGTCAGGCCTTTGCAATGGTCCCTCCTCAGCCTTAAAGTCTGTTTCCATCAACAGAGCTTGCTCCCTTCTGTCCTTTGTCTCTGTTTGAATGTCACCTTCTTAAGAGAACTTCACCAGTGCCTTCCCTGGGAATCCTTCTGACTTCCCTGCTTTATTTCTATTCATTGCCTTGATCAAGATTTTACTTATACATTTTTGATACTAATATTTATTGCTTTTCTACTCTCACTGGAATATGAACTTGATGAGATTTTGTTTCCTGCAAAACCCCAGGTTCAGAATAATGACCACACAGCAGCCTCTGAACATCTATTTGTTGAATGGATGAATTCTGACTGCTACTCTCTATTAGCAAAACATTATTTAGGTAGAATTAGCAAACAGACATTGTTTTGTTTCTACTCACAGAGTATAGTTCCTTAGTTAAAAATATTTTTGTTTCAGGGTTACCACATGGTGACCTTTCTTCTTGCTGATCCTGCTTTGCAATTTCTTTCCCAGGAAACCTAGTACCCAAATACAGTTCCAGGTCTAAAAATCAGGACCTAAGGACTTGTTCTGTTTTTGATACTAGACAATGAGTCTAAGAAAGCAAATAACAAAGTGAGTGTTAAAGACCTATCTTTAACCCGTCTAATTACTTCTGATCTAAATCTATTAAGTAAACACATTTTTGATGTCATGATCATCATCTATTGCTTACAGAGAGTTAACAAAGGATTACCGTGTGACATGAAAATCAACTTTGCTGCTGATGGCTTGGATTAAAAAGTCTCATGTTAGATATTCTGCCTTCACTTTGGTCTAAAAGCTTGCATTAGGAAGCTTTTCAGGGCTCAGCATTGTCCTAGGCACTGATATACACATGCTAGCTCTTAGAGCACTTTCAATAGAGAAGCTAGATGTATGATAAATAGGTGTATTAAGGGACCAATCACATCATATATATTAAGATATTACTTAACCCTTATCATCTAGTACTAAAAATGATTCCAAAATGACAGGAACACAGCTGTTTCAGTAATTGCAAACATTTATGGCTGGACCTTGTCTGTCTACCATGAATCAAACTGTGCACTATGTCACCATCCTTTAGTTTATACTTTTTTTTTTTTTGCAGCTTTTGGCCAGGTCTGAGTTTGAACCCACCACCTCTGGCATATGGGTCGGCGCCCTACTCCTCTGAGCCACAAGTGCTGGCCTAATACCTACTGTTATATCAAATTAGTGTGAACCTCCCAATGGATACTTTGTATTTATGATTAATTATAAATGATGCATACTATATAAGCTTAGAGTGGTGACCTTTGTTAAATAAAAATGTTTTTAAAATCTCACCTATCTTCTCTGCCAACTGACGGTCATACTATCTTGTGGGGCAATGAAAAAGATTTAACAAAATAAGGTAAGTTAATTGCCTGGCACACAGAGGATTTCAGTAGTAGATATTTTATTAGTAGATTTCAGTAGTAGCAGGTCTAGCAAATGCTAGCATATGTCTTGTTTTTGGTGGAATACAGCTCACCAACCTGATGGCGAAGTTTTCACTCAGCCTGTTTTACGACTGCTGGTGTCTTTATTAATATTTGGTCATCTGTCTTTTACACACAGTCCTCTTCATTTGCCTGTGGCTCTCATTACACTTACTGCCCCTGGGGTGGGACTGGCCTGGCCTCTTTTTGCAGCTCTGTAGAGCTCACAGGCAGTATACTTACTGCACACAGAGAGTTTTAATAAGTTTTCAGCCCTGGAGATATTTTTTCAGAGTTAAAATTGTTATAGAAAAGCACAGAGTGACAAATGGGTTGCGAAGGCCTGGGCAGTAAAGATTTACAGCACGAATGGCAGTTCTCTTCCCAGTAGAGCAATTGTTGAATTCTATTTCAGATATTCAGAGATTTTTTTTGCAAAGTTTATGGGAACCACCAAGGCATCGACAACCTCTCTTTTATCCCATCTACTGAGACACTCATTTCAGGAACCTCAGACTCAACAACAGTGTGAATGCTGCTCTGGCTTCCTTTGTCTTCTTGTCTAAAAGCTCCGACTCTTTAAATAGACTCCAAGTCTTGTAAAAAATGGAGAGATTCTGTTATCAAACTAATATTGGACATGAAAATGGTGCCCGTGAGGAATAGACTCTGTTGATTAGTATTTTTCATATCCCCAAATACCTCTTCAAGAGAGAGACAATCATGGGTGTGGGGTAACACAGGTCGGAAGCACTGTTGGATGTGCCTGACAGTATTCTACAGCAAACATTAGAGACTAGACATGGAAACAGATCACCGTAGCTAGTGTCAAGCATAGCTGTAGACCCCACAGGGTTCTCTCGATTAGCTTTAGCAGCTGTAACATGCCTACATTACCGTGAGAGAACACGAATTTTAAAAATCTAAATATTAAGAAGGCAATACACATCTTTTCCAGTGATTTGATGCCATGCCATAATTAGAGACAGTTGATCACACAGACCAAGACAATGCTATCACCGACTCACAGAGTGGCATTAATACAGTGAATATATCAAACTGCAGACAGGAAGTGTTTTTTATTTATTGATGTTGGCCCTTCTCTTAATGAGAAAAATCTTTGAGACACAATTTCCATCAAAATGTAATTTGCATACATTTGTTAAAACCACCTATTGCATCTTTAATGCCTTTTTCCTCCCCTAAACAGAGGTTCAGGTAGGGGATTCTCTGAGTGCTATCTTAGAAAAGCCAAACCTGTCCCATCCCAGACTCACTGACAGGGAGGCAGTAACCAGCTTTGTCCTTCTAGCAAAGGAAATAATTATGGTTGACTCTTTAAACTTCCAGTTGCCAATCACAATAAACAAACAGATATCATCATCCCCTCTACAAATATATGTTCTTTTCAGCCTCCAAGTGTTGTGTGTCTTCATTCCCTGCTATACTTAGCTAAATTCTCCCAAACTGTTGCTGACACCATCATTCTTGGTTTATGGCTCCATAGGCCATTGTCTCCCTTCTCCCATGCACTGGTTCCTTTCCCTTCAGCTAAGGGGAGTGGTATCTTTTCCCCCTCTCTACCTTCAAACTCGTACTTCCCCATGCACCTCTTGCATCCTGACTCTGCAGACTGCCTCCCCCCCAGTGACCCCCATGTACAAAATGATTCCTAATAGCTCCCAGTTCTTCAAACTAGACTGAAGAGTCAGGAGATTCAGAGGATTGCCAATCACATAATCTTATAAATTTACTTGATATCTCTGAAGAAAAAAGTCCCAAATGTTTAACTTTTGTGTGAGAAGGATAATGTCTGTTTTGTAATTTACCTCTCAACATATCTTCTTTCCTCTCTCTGTGTCTATTTGTTCACACACTGACTCTCCTTCTCAAAGTTCTAGCTAAGTGTGGGAAACTCTAATGCAATTTGTTTTAAGGTATTCCTATTTCATTTGTGAATCAAAAGTGCTTTAGATGGGCAGCGCCTGTGGCTCAAAGTAGTAGGGTGCTGGCCCCATATGCCAGAGGTGGCGGGTTCAAACCCAGCCCTGGCCAAAAAAAAAGGGGGATTTAGATGATGATGATTTCAGAAATGCCTATTTAACTTCCTCAAATAAAAACAATATAATTTTTCTGTGGTAGTTGAAAAAAGGATCACTATTTTAAATAAATGAATTATATCTTTTAAACCTAAAACTTTCAAATACTGGTAATGAATATAAATTTTATGTAGATACAAACATATACATTTTACATTAATTTTTAAAATGCTTCTAACTAAAGAAAATAAAAAATAAAAAATTAGCCACACCAGGAGGATCACTTGAATGCAGGAGTTTGAGGTTACAGTGAGCTGTGATAAGGCCATTATACTCAAGCTTGGGCAAAAAAGCAAAGCATTAAAAAAGAAAAATGTATTCCAACTGAAAAAAGATTTAAATAAAATCTGCCTGACTCATGGTTGTAATTATTTTAGTGAATCTGTCCTATTTTGAAAATGCAAATATAGATAATCTGAAGGACATACTCTCAGACACACTTATTTCTCATTTAGTATGGGTCGTGCTTATAAGAATCACTTAACTGTTTTCCATTTGGTTAATTCTGAATAGTAACAGCTTTGAGGTAAGTCCCTATAGATACAAGCCATTTAAAATTCAGTCCTTGAATATTATAAAAAACTGCTTGGAATCACAGAACCCCCCCCACAGAAGACTGGCTGAACAACTCCAAATTAACCTGCAGTTAACTAATTGCTCAAAGGTTCAGTTAAATTAGGATGTTCCTTGCATGTTAGCTTTTGAGAATCACTGTTTTCTCTGGGCTTCACATCTGGACAGCGTTAGGCTGTAAAGGTGAAGATCCTCAGAAGGAGAGTAGATAGAGAGCAGATAGATCGTACAGTGAGACTCCTCTACTCTAACTGGGCAAGGCTGAGGGTTAAAGGAAATTCTGTCAGAAGGGAAGAATAAAATAGACACTGGGTGTGTCAGATAGAATCTGTGGTCTTCAGGAAGGTCTAACAAGAGAAATGAAGGGTTTTCTCGGGAGACTGAGCACTGGTGGAGTAAATCCATAGTTAAAGGCTTAGCCCTCAGCATAGTAGATATCAGAGCAAGTATGCTATCAGGGAGAATGTCTGTATTCCAAGTAGCAAATATTTATTTAGCATTTATATGAATAGGTCTCACTGGCTGGATTTCTTTCCTGAAGGAGTTTTTATTTTAATTTCTCAATGTGCTTTCCAGTAGCATATGTGCAGACATTTTTTTAATCATTTTGAATCTTTCAATTCTGTTTCTTTGCCTTGATGTCAGCTGATTCCTGAAGTTATTCAGTGAATCATTACATACAATTCTGAATTGTATTTCACATTGCTTATGGGAAACGATCACTAAAACATTGTTTGGACGACAGCTCACAACAATCATTTTACATATTTTATGAAAGGAGATATCATTAATGAAATGGTGTTTCATGTTTTGGAGCAAATATGACAAATTTGTTGGATGATTCCTAAGTGCTTTGTAGTGACGCTTTGACAGAGTTATGATCACTCAGAGAAGGCAGGTGTTTCTAGTAAGAATTTGGGGAATAATGAACATTACTGTACTTTGATTTTGAACCAAAAAAATGAAAAAAATCATAAAACAACTCTAAATGGCAAGTCCATGAGAATTTCCAATTCCATTAAGCAAATATTTGAGTGCTCAACATGAACATTCACTAAAATAGCTAAAGATCTATTTGGGCCACCTACTGAATGTAGAACAAACTTAATGTGCTCTGCTAATGACTCTTCTCCAAACCTTTTATCTATAACTTAGAGACTTAAACCTCTGAAATAGAGCAAGGCTGTCTCATATTGAGGTAACCTCAAGTTACATTTCCAAGGATTTATATTTTAGTTTACATCATAGAAAAAAGAGGAAAGAGAGCATTTAAAGAAGGATTTCTGTTTAAAGAAGGGACAGGAACAGTTGTGCTATGTAACTGATGTCTGTTCCACCCACTCGGGATACTACAAACTGCATTTAAGCAGGCTTTATCATTGCTTTATGTTCAAACACATTCTTGAAACTTCTCTTTATAAAAATAACAGAGGGCCACAGTTGAGAACTGTGGTCAGGCCCTGAACTCTGCAAAGGTATAGGCATAGTTAAGATATATATAAACACCCACTGTCCCTAGTTCGCTCTCCTATAATTGTCACTCGAGAGCCACACAGCTGATGGGCATAGAGATTCTTGTCTTTCTTAATTACTCCCATAGACAACATTTCCTTTATGAAACCTACCACTAGTTTTTGAGATATCTTCTAAGCCCCGCACTCCAGCGCATGTGGCCACACCAAGGAACTGAGGTAACTGGTTTTGTAAACCCCATCCGGCAACTGATTCATACAAGGAGAACCAGTCGGCAGACCCAGCTGACTGGCTCTTTGTCCACCAAGCTATCTTTAAAAATTCTTTCTTCCAAATTCTCAGGGAGACAAATTTAAGAACTTCTTCCCATCTCTGCACAAGATGCTTGCCATATCAAACTCTTTGCTTTCTGTAACCTCTGCCATCTTGGTATACTGGTTTTCTCTTGAGTAGCAGGTAATGAAGCTGATGCGGCTATAACATTCTGATGCTAATGTGAGGAAGTTAAGGGGATTCTTAGACTTTAACTTAATCCTTCAGGTAGGAAGGTTTCCATATGCCAATGTCCCCTTCTTCACCTGACCTCCAGAAATATAACCCTGGATTGATAATAACATGACTGAACGTACTTCTTCCATTGACAATGTATTCCAGTAATGTGTAGCCAGTTTTACCAGTTACTATCACATCATTTCATTATTTGATCTTCTAAGTCACACAGAAAGTTCAAAAATGTTTTTCATACTTTTCCCTCTAAAATATATGTGATTTAATAATTTGGACTAATGCCATGTCTCTCGGGTAAAATATAATATTTGTATGGTTAATTTCTCATATTCTATGGAAATCTTAAAATGTAAGTGGAGCCATGTAACTGTATTTTACCTTTAACACTAAAATAAGGAACAGTTTGTTCCCTCTCCCAGACCAGGCTTTCTTTTTGACCACTTCCCTTTACTTATCTCTTTCTTTCAACTACTAGCAAGAGGAAGGAACCTGTAGCATTAAGGCCATATACGGCCTTCTAGGTCCTCAAGTGTAGTCTTTTGACTGAATCACAAATCCTTTTTATTTTTTATATTTTATCTCACCTTTATATGAGGGTACATGTGATTAGTTGCATTTGTAAGGTAACATCCAAGTTGTAGTTGAGTCCTTCACTCAGGAAGGGTCCCAAATACCTGAACATTGTACCTATTAGGAAGGAAATTGCCAAATCTCCTCACCTCATTCTTAAATTTTATTGTGTTTTTCCCTCATGTAGGCCTGTATTTTTTAACTGTGGTTTCAACTCAGTACTGAGTACATCAGATGCTTGATTTTCCATTCCCAAGATACCTAGGAGAATGTTCCCCAAATCCCTCCAAGTTGTAACAAAGGAAACAAAGTCTTCATCTTTTTATGGCTGAGTTGTAGTCCATGGTATACATATGCCACTTATTAATCCATTCATCTTTTTATTAAAAGGGGAACAGCAGAAAAAGATGAACCTTGTCTTGTTACTTTGGTGCTCCAAAAAAAAAAAAAAAAACAATGATTTGAAATCCTAAGTCTGCAGGTTCCCTAGCTCCTAGGTTTATTAGTATTTACTTTGGGAATCTAGAATACTGTGTAGGTTAAAGTGAGGAAAAAAGACTAGAAGGGAGATGAAAAAATATAGATGAGAGAATAGAAAGCTTGTCATGCATCTAACTAGAACCCAAATCATAGGTCCTTTGTTTTTCAAATTCACAATTCTCTTTCAGTAAAAATTTTGCTATACAAAAAGCTGCACATAATTAATATACACAACTTGAGGAATTTATAGTTGAGTATATTCCTGTGAAGCCATCACCACAATCTATGATGTAAATATGTCTACAGTCAAGACAGCCAAGGGGAGTACTTAAAAGGTGACTATGGTGATATTCAGCAATGAGGTACATAGCACTCTTTCTAAGATGAGTTCTCTTCAGACCTCATACAACAATAGCTCTGGTGGCCATTCAGATAAAGAGTTCCAAAATTGCTTTGAAGGGTAGACTAGCACTGGCATCAGTGCTTAGCTTTCCAAGGAAAATACTTCAAAGGCAACCACACTGATAATCAGCAATGAGGCATGTAGCACTCATCCTGGGATGAGCTCATGAACTTAATTGTCCTCCTGGCGTGGATTTGACTTTCACTGAAAATTAACAGATAAAACATTTTGGGGGGTTGGCCCCTGCAGCTCAGCGAGTAGGGCACCAGCCACATACACCGAGGCTGGTAGGTTTGAGCCCGGCCCGGACTTGCTAAACAACAATGACAACTCCAACCAAAAAATAGCCAGGTGTTGAGGTGGGTACCTGTGGTCCCAGCTACTCAGGAGGCTGAGGCAAAAGAATAGCTTAAGCCCAAGAGTTTGAGGTTGTTGTGAACTGTGACACCACGGCACTCTATCAAGGGTGACATAGTGAGACTCTGTCTCAAAACAAAATAAAAACATTTTTATGAGAGATATTTTATCATATCTTACAAATCTATTGTTGAGAGAATACCACTTACTGTTTAACTTTGATTTTTGAATCCATGTGATACGTTCCTTTTTAAACATTAATACCAGAACTTGTTATTGGCAAGTCTCCAATAACATGGGTAATATAACATGATACAATAACATGATAATAAGAATTATATAGCAGTCTTTTTTCCATAGTTGCCTTATATTCAGAAGCTCGGAACTAACTTTTATGCCTAATCACATAAAATATGTTTTCTATACATTTGCATTTTCTGTTTTATATTTGCATTGTATGATCTTTGTTTTATAGCTTTCTTAGCAAAGCTGACTGCAAATATACTTTTTATATGTCAGTAAATAGTTGGTTTTGTGTGTGTATTTGTTTCATTTTGGGAATGCATAGGTAACGGGAAAGTTTTAAAAGTAACAATAGCTTACAAAATAAAAACCAGTAACATAGTGAAGAAAAGCATATGGTTTGGAAGATGTAGCCTACCTTGTTACCTTATTTGTCTATTAATGGTTCTTCTAAACAAAGTAGCCAACACGTCATATAACAGAAGAAAACATTTTCTTCTAAACTAATCAGCCACATATTTGTGCAGAGTTTTTAGATCAGAACATTCTGAAATAGGCTTAAATCTTAAATTAAGATTGCATTTTTAATCAAAAAAGATAATGGTACATGAGGAAGCAAAAGTTTAGATGAGTAAACCAACTGAAATGAATTGAAACTGTAATTTCTTATTTGATATGGTCAGTCTGCCCTGTCCATTCTGATGTATTTCTCCTATTTAGACACTAAATCAAACTAAGCTATGTCATTTACTTAGAAAGCCTGACTCCTCTGTAACTTTGCCAAAGTTTATTAATTCAGGATGACACATGTGGAAACCTTATGCAAGAGTTCTAGCACATTATGCACTCATTATGTGCCAACACCAAAAGAAATAAGGTAACGTGAGAAGGAGACAAGGAACCTTGGAACCTTGGTGTTGGTATATATAGTTGCATCCCTCTAAAACTCTCAACTCAGTTGGCTACACATAATATACTTCTCTCAAGACACTTATTCAAACACTACTATAAGCTGATGCCTGTACTTGGCAAGCATATGATATTATCTGTAGTGTGGTGGCTCTGTTCACAGTGTTAATTTAGCAATACAGAGTGGGTATATCAAAATGAAGAAAAGTTAAAGCTCTATTTACCTCCTATACATCCAGCTGGCATGAAAATCTCCAACCTTGTTCTGCATATATCAAAATGAAAATTCACCTTCTATGGATACTAGGTTGCAGTCAACAATATTAACCTTGTACCTCTGATAAGCAAGAAGTTGCTTTATCCATTACATAAAGATATTCTGGTGATATGGAGAGAGAGAGGAAATAGTATGCTAATTCATATGTTCAGAGCTAGAAATTTAATACACTAGTTAAGAATGCACTAGATACTAAAACACATTTTCATAGAGACCATATCAACAAAATTCTAAGTTTATTAAATGCTGAATAGAGTAAAATGAACATGGTCCATGTATATATATATATATCCTGTGGGTAGGAAGACTTGTGCTAGATTTTGAAGAAGGTTAAAAATGAAAATTAGATGATAGAAATTCTGGGAAGATGAAACATTCTAAGTGAAAACGCAAGGGTCAAAACCTGGTCCTTTAATGAGAAGTTATTGAATTTCCTCTACCCAGAATGGCGAATTTATCCAACAAGACAACCAGCTACAAGTCCAGTGGATTATAGAAAATGGTGAGCCCTGAAGTGTAGACTGAGAGTCAAAAATTAATCCTGTGAGCATCTCCCCAGCCCCACACTAAATACCAAAAGTAAAGCTTGGCTCATCTTCCAGATATGGTCAATACCATGATTAGCTAGTGCAAATAGTATCTATTAGTCACCCTAAGGGATTATCAGAATAGAGGACTTTCAGTAATAAAATTAAGATCTACAAGCAGACCAAAGGGTAAATATTTTTTATTAGTATAAAAAATTCTATGATGATTCTATATAATCCATGTATTATATAGAATCATATAAAATTATGATTCTATTTATAGTCCTAAAGGTAAAATTAATGGATTTAAAGGCTATAACATGTATTTTTTTCTTAAATGGCTTTATTAAAACATGCTAAGTAAAGATGTAACTGTCTATAGGAAAAATAGAGAATATAAAACCAGTGGATCAATAAAGTTTATCTCACTCTGATTGAACGTAACACTAGAGAAAGAAAATCAATAACACACTTCATTATTTCCTCTTTTTTAACATTATAATTTTTCTAGTAATATAGTCTTCTGGGGGACTTCTCAGCTTAAAAATTATTTTTGATGAGAGTTAATTGATATAGTGCAGTATTATAATATCCTTCTTTAAACATCCCTGGATTAACTTAATTCAATTTAAATTGCTGGATAATGCAGTTAAATTGTGTTCAGATGGTGGTTAATATGGAAACCACTAGAAATAATAGAAACAGTAAGCATTTGAATGTGAGATGATGATAAACTATTATAGCACTCTGGGATTCTGATTTCAGAGGCTTAGAATTATCTTTTATATGCAAAAATGTAAGCATTTATGTAACTACAAGCCCATAAATTGTATCCTACTGTGGTAAATATAAATGACACAGTCATGTTTAATCCATACTCATATTAATTACAATGTACTACTACAAAATATTCTCAAGGGAAAGAGAAAGATTTCTATGTCTGTAATTAAAAATGTTTGCCCTCTATCAGGGGTTCCATACTCCGGAGGGAGGAGCATGCATTATAGCAGAACAGTAAATCTCGTTTTTCTTTCATTAAGCAGCAATCAGAAGTTTAGTCAGATTTCTGAGCTAAAAATAAAAATGTACCCACCTTCTGTAATGTAATACATTATGCTATTGATTGGACTCTACAAAGACTTTGAGAAATTAAAGAACTTTCATTTTATAAAACATAAAAGCAGATAATCCAGGTAAAATTACTTCAGCTTTTATTTTTTTTAAACACTAGAAAATATCAGACTATATGCATAAATTTATTTAAAAGACCCTTGAGAGTTAGCTTGTATGGAATACAACTGAGATATGTTAGTCAATAACTATCCGGAACAGCCAGCATGCTGAGAAAATACCTCACTAGCTACCTGTTGAATCAATTTTTTAAAAAGTATTATCAACATATTTGTATCTTATTGAGAACACTGGTTCTTGGCCTACATGAGGAGATAGCTTACATTTTTCTAAGCAAAGCAAAACATTTTATATATAAGGACCAAATCCTTAGTTGGGAGAAATAAAGAATTCGCTAGTTTATATATGAATTAATCCATCTATATTCTCTATGAACACCTAAATTATATATGACTATAGAGTGAACATTTTAAGCTTTGTGGACAATATAATTTATTTCATAATTACTCAACTTTGTGTTAGAAAATATAACCACAGACATCACATAAACAATGTATTCCACTAAACTATTTGCCAAAGGCTACCCTGGGCACATAGGCCATAGTTCACCACCTAGAGGTCTGTACCAACAAATCAACAGAATCCTGACAGCAGGATTTCCAAGTGGCGCCTGCATCTTCCCAAAGGTATGCTCACCTCATATGCCTGGGACCCATGTTGCGCCTTATCAGGTGTTCCAAATCTTACTAAGTTTCCTGAAGTGCCTGGTGAAGTCTCTCCAACAAAGGAAAGTTTGAGTAGTAAAGAACATTGGGGCTTGGCGCCTGTGGCTCAATCGGCTAAGGCACCAGCCACATACACCTAAGGTGGCGGGTTCGAATCCCCAGCCTGGGCCCGCCAAACAACAATGAATGCAACCAAAAAATGGCCAGGCGTTGTGGTGGGCGCCTGTGGTCCCAGCTACTTGGGAGGCGGAGGCAGGAGACTCACTTGAGCCTAGGAGTTGGAGGTTGCTATGAGCTGTGATGTCATGGCCCTCTACTCAGGGGGACAGCTTGAGGCTCTGTCTCAAAAAAAAAAAAAAAAGAA
>CAUYQV010175102.1:0-43666 GCA_963574575.1 Galagoides demidoff | reverse complement strand
TTAAAGATATACCTACCAAGTAACCCAACAATCCCATCCATAGGTATTTAATGAAGAAAAATTAAAACCTACTTTTTTACAGAGACTTTATATGGATTATCATAACGGCTTTATTCATAACCCCCAAGTGGGAAACAACCCAAATATCCACCAGAAATAAATAGATAAACACATGTCCCCTAATCAATCTCATGAATGCTATAAGAAAAAAGAAATGAAGTACTAATACATGTGTGACATGACTAGATTTCAAACTTAATGTTCTTAAAGAAGCCAGACACTAAGAAAATATAGGGTTCCATTATATAATATTCTAGAAAAGAAAAGGCTAATTGGTAGAGGCAGAAAGCAAATGGATAGCTACTTGGGCCCAAGGATGGATGGATTGACCACAAAAAGGATTGAGGGAACTTCTGGGAATAGTGAAAATTTCTATTTGTTGATTGTGTTGGTGGCTATAGGAGTATATGCATGTGTCAAAGCTCATTACATTTTACATTTAAAATGCTGGTATTTTATTTTATATAAATTAAATTATATTTCAATAAAAGTGATCTTAAAAAATACTGTAAGTGACATTGTTGCAGGGATCACAAATACAGTACATACCAGAAGGACGAACAGAAACAAGTTTTAATATTATGAAAATGGTACTTTTCATTTAGGATAAGATTACCTGTGGCAACGCTATAAATGAATTCCAAAAGTTCTTTCTCTAAATAATTTTTATAGACATGAGTATGATTCACTAGGGAAAAATGAGTTAGTTGGTCAACAGATGACTATGTGATGGATCAAAGCATTAAATCAAAAACGTTGAATAAATAGAAATGGGGGGAAAGTCATTCCGAAATTAATAATTTATAACATGTGATATGAAAGTTTCATTGAATCAGTCAGAATCTAATGGGAAACAGAAACCACCTGAATATTTTAAAAGGAGGGTCTTTAATAGAAACAATTGTTTGCACAAGTGATAGAAGACCAGGACACACAGGGGACAATAAAGCAAAGAGGAAATCGGAGTACAGTAGGAGGTTGAGCTGTTTGCCTTCCCCGCCATTTAATAATATTGCCGGAGCCCACAGAGTGAGCCCAGCCCTCACTGATCTGGGGACAGAATAGTTCCTGAAGTGGCTACGTTCCCTGTTCCCCAGCCCACTACAGAAAGAGGCGGGATCCAGAGATGAAGCCCACAGGCCACAGGGTGGACCAGGGCCAGAGTAGACAAGCGGGTGTCAGCATCTGCAGGCCCAGCCAAGGTCAGGTGAACAAGCCCCATGGTGACAGCTGTCCTCTGTCTGTGGCCTACCCCTGGAGCACCTTAATTCCTAGACTCCTGATTCTCAGAGTCTGGGCAAAATTGAACTCCAGAAACCAGCTGTGCAAGAGTGCATACTGGCTGGCTTTTTTTTTTATTTATTTTGCCAGATCTGGGGCCCAGGTATATAGTTTAATGGGTCAAAAACAATTTCTAAAAGAGGAGATTTTATAGAGAAATCCAGATTTCTGACTTCCCCAGCAAATTCAGAAGATCTGCAAAGACAAAACCATAGTCTGCTACAGTTGAAGAGCAGCTGCCCTCGGCACTCCCTGCTGTTATATCCTGGCTTTGCTCTCTCCTCTGTCCCATATTACCCCTGATGTGTAGCTTTGGGCATCCTCTGCCTTCTGAAATTTTGATCAAGACAGATCGGGAACGTATGCATTTCTCTGCTCCTGGCAGAACGCATTTTCTAGCAAGCCTCTATGTGATTGGTACCAGCTTCTCTGTCCTTCCATCTACCCCTTCCCACCAGCTAGTACCCACTTCTCTCACTATCAAAGTCCTTGGTACCTAATTCCAAAGTCAGAGAATTATGAACCAGTCCGTGGGAAGAACTTCTGTTGCTTGGCACCAGGTGTACAGTTGGCACTAAGTGAAGGGTGGTCCTCCTTTTTCCCCTCGGCAGAACTAGCTATGCCTTCAGATGGTAACCCCCAGCTTGTTCTTCTCAAATCAGCAGGCCAGACACTAACAAGCTCTATGTCCATGCACTTTAATACGACTTTTTTGAGTAAAACCAAATTCAAATCACTGGAAAAGTTAATGAGCTTTGGATGACATCCACTAAATCCCAAGGGTAAAACAGAAGGGCAGATGTTGTATTGAAAAGTTTGTCAGTACGCACAGAAGAAAATGACTTTCTAATCAGAGAATAAATAATTGTATTATCTCTTAGTTTTCCCGGCAAGGATTTGTGATAAATGTATTTTATTAGTTTCACTCTGTGACTTTGAGGCCTAATCTAGTTGCCAAAAATCCTTGAAGCAAATAAAAGTTGGAAGAAGAAGGGCATAAAGTCAGGAAACAGCACTGGGGAAAGCCAGGGCCTCAGGTTCACTTCCAGGGAGTTCTGCCTCTTGTCTCTTACTGTTGTCTTGGAGCAGAAGCTCCCAGGGAGGGTCCAGCCCACAAACCTGGTATTAGAGGTTTATGGGCAGCACAGCAGGACACACATACCCCAGAGTTTCCAAACTCAACTGAGCCCACTCCTAACAACCTTCATTCTGAGAGCTCTTGGCCACCTGGTCCGCATATAGCTGAAGAGTTTTTCTTTTACTGTATATGTACGTAATGTAATGGCATTTCCAAAATCTTGGGGATCATTCTCAGCCAAAATGAGCCAATAGCCTCATCTAATATTTTATATGAATGGTAAATGATCTAAGGTTTTTTTGTTTTGTTTTTTGAGCCAGAGTCTCACTTTCTCGTCCCTGGTAGAGAGCTGTGGCATCACAGCTCACAGCAACCTCCAACTCTTGGGCTCAAATGATTCTCTTGCCTCAGCCTCCCCAGTAGCTGGGACTACAGGCGCTTGCCACAACACCTGGCTATTTTTAGAGACAAGGTCTCACTCTAGCTCAGGCTGGCCTTGAACTCCTGAACTGAGGCAATCCACTCACCTTGGCCTCCCGGAGTGCTGGGATTACAGGTGTGAACCACCACACCCGGCCCTACGTCCTTTAAATATTAATCTATTTTACCAATGTACAATAACATCCTGAAAGAAGCCTATTGTCACCTATAAGGGGACAAACTTCTCTTTTATACACAAAGCTCTCTTTCTGATTATCTTTCCTACCTGTCCACCCATCCAGCCACTTCTTTCTAAACTATCTGTCAAATTTCTCAACTGCCTCTTTAAGTTGTCCCTGTTAACAAGCAAAAGGACAAAAGGATGGACCCTCAGAATAATCTGTCAGAATAATCTTACAGAAAGAAGCAGGATCCAGAGATGAAGCTTCCCCAATGAATGTTTCCCCTTGGCATATCATTAATAGTACAGCTGAAATCATATCACCACTATGCCCAAAAATCTAAGACAGAATGGACATTTTCACTTTATCAGTTATACACTTAGCATAGAAGCAAAAGCACCCCCAGTATTTTTTCAATTTTGCTATTTATGCTAACATAGCCCACGATTTTATTTTTATTATTTCAAATTGCCATTAAACAATGCAAGTTACTCATTGCTGATCCCCAGACCCACCTATCATACAATGAGGTCTGGTGAGGCGACTTGGTAAAGGCAGCTGGACCTACCGGAAGACTGGGGTCCCAGTCTGGTTCTACCCCTACCAAATTTTTTGGACCTAGAGAAATCACTTAGCCATCGGGGTGGGGGGGGGGGTCACTTTTCTCATCTGCAAAATGAGATAATTAGACTATTCAAGCAGAAAGGGCCGTTCCAGCTCTAAATGCCTGAAGTTTTGTCATCAGTGGTCCTTGGTTCCTTCATCAGTATGTATCACGCCTCCTCTGGGGGACTTGCTGGGGGACTCGCTGCGGGCTCAGGACCCAAGCATACCAGACAACCAGGTGCTCTAAGAAATTTTAGGGAACTGAGGAGAGGTAAAAATCCATTGTGTGCGATCTGTATGATGTCTGCCTGATGACAGAGGTGAATCTGAAGGGTCCCCAGTGGCATATGACAATTAGATATGACCGAGAAAAGAGTCCAGGGTTTAAAGAGGTCTCAGAATGTTGTCTTGTCATGAGCCTTCAGAATACTACTGTTTTTAAGTGTAATTTTAATGGAAGATGCTTGAGGACATTATATACTTAATGACACTCGGCTTCTACTAGAATTACTAACTGGTTTAAGCCTGCTAACTTGAAATTGGCATTAGTAGTGGGAAAGTTAAGTTTTACTGGCCTAGAAATTCAAAGTGTGTTAACTATTGAGGGGCAGTGATGCTCAACCTCAACTGTACTTTAGAATCACTTGGGGAGTTCTTTGAACATACTTAGGACTAAGTGCCACTAAGTTCCACTCCTGAGAGATTCTAACTTAATAGGTCTGAAAAGGGGCACAGACATGAGTACGGTTTAAAAGCTCTCCACGTGATCCTAATGCACAGTCAAGATCAACAACCGAAGAACTGGGAAAAGAACAGTGTTTTGATCAAAATTCCAGGGAACCCATTATCCAGGGGTAAGTGGGTCCTATTTGACCCATATTAGAACCTTGAGTTCTTTGAATCCAGAGCTTTGATTCTCATAAGCTCCAACCTTTAAACAAACCTAATGCAATAGATGGAAATCCAGCTGATTTCATGCAAAAGGTGTTTGTTCTGCTCACACAATTCCCTGTGGGATTTCTCAAAGTAGCCAGTTAAAAGCTGTGCATTAAAATCACAATTCCATTTAGCATAAACATATATAATACATGCAGCTTCTCAGCCTACCACGTATTCAGTGAAGCTATTGGTGCTTTAAAAATAGCCGCCAGATGCCTTTTGTCTGTACAGCACATTAAAAGAGAAGAAGCTTACTTTTGCCAGTCAGCCCCTATCGGAGCTGAGGGTTATTTACCACCCTAAGGATGAATTAAATAGACTTAGTCTGTCTAATGGGCAAGACTAGAAGGCCAAGGGAGTAAGTAATTCAGCACCCTAACCTCAAGACATAAACCCAGCTAAAAGGGAATGCACCTGACACTAATGACCCAATCCAGTTCACTTTTCACCTGGATCATCAGGATACTGGGACCCCTCCCAGAAAATCCCTGAAACATTTTCTAATTAAAAGTTGTTGGGAAGAAGTCTGTTTATTCAGAAGGCAGAGTCTCAGGTCCCACCCCCACCTACTGAATTACGTGAGATGAACAAACATCAGTGAGATGAAAAAGAGAAATGGATACAAGACAATTAAGGAGGTAGAATTTGCAAGATTTGGTCATAAGTTCATCATAAGTTCTTCTGCCTCCTCCTACTTTTTACATCCCTTAAATTCACTGTTCCCTGGGGTGCTTTATTTGGCCTGTTTCTCCTCTTTTGATCCCTGGTCTCTAAGACTCCATCTACTCTCTCCCGTGCACATTCATGTCACCAGCCTGCTCAAGGTCCCAAAGGCACGTCATGCTCAGCTTATCATTTTTCTCTCAAAACCTACTCAACCTCACTCAATCTTCCACTTGACAGAATCCAACCTGTTCAGCCTATAGTCCTCCATTCCACCAGCTGAGCTGTGGAAGGGTGTGCAGAACTCAATCTGTTATCTTCCTATACACCAAAAGGACAGACCGGGAGGTCACCAGAGAGTTTATTCTCTTGCCTTAGCCCCAGGTGGAATCAGCCGCCAAGTCCTGTTTCTCACCTCACTGAATTTCTAACATCCACCCCTCTCTGAGCCCATGTGAGTCTGTTATTTCTAACAGGAGTTGGTGCTATTTACTCCTTATGTCTTACTATCCTCTTGTTGATCTCCTCTGCCCTCCCTATACATACTTTATCTAAGGACATAATTCTGTAATACAAATTCAAGCATGACATTCCCCTGCTTGGAGAACGTCCAAGCCTTTCACGGCCACAGCTCCTCCCAGCTTTCCAACCTCGTTTCCTAATACTTGCCTGACATACTCTGCATTCTTGTCACCTACCAGCTTTGCCACCTTTCATAAAAATATGGACCAAACAGTAAACTCAGGCATTCTATATTGATTTTAGTTCATTGAATCCTTGGGGAATAAATCTGTCTACCAGGTCAAAGCTTCTTTTTGAGTCCTTCATGCATTCACCACTGAAGGGATGAAATTCTTCATCACCAAGGGTTTGTTGAGTGCCTTTGGAGGGGGGAACAGTGTTCCCTAGATGCTCTGGGAAGGTTACAGAATAAGAAAAGATAAAGTTCCTTTATTTTTGAAGGCCCATTGAAACAGCTTTAACTTCTTGTTGCCTAAACTACTACCACTTTTTCCTGTAGCCCAGTAGAAAGAACCAACAAATTCTATATTAAGAGCAACATTTATCCATGTGGCATGAACTGATTCCCACTAAAGTTTGAGAAATAGCTACCGTTATTGAACACCTGCTAGCTCAGCTCATGTCTATCCCAGGAATGTGATATTACTACCCCATTTCACAGAAAAAGGACAAAGGTTGCACCCATTTGATTCACACCCTTTATATGCAATTATAGACTCCACTAGGCCAAAAAAGTAGTATGTACCTAGTTCACCATCTTTGGAGCACAGTGTTCAAATAAATGTGTATTAGAGGAGCAAATAGCCAGTGAGTGCAGAGCTGGCATCCAAATCCAGGGTAATCTGACCATAGAGTGGCTGCTCTGTGCTCATCATAGAAAATCCAGCATAAGAGAAGAATCAGTTCCTAAGAGGCCCACCAAGCTCCTCTTTGTCTAATCTCGCTGTGCATTCTCGCTGTTTGTGGTTTGACAAGAAAAGAAAAAAAAAAAATTCGACTGATGGCATAGCAGTGCTAGGAAGACCATACAGGGTTTCCATAAAGTTTGCGTGTAATTTAAAATATTTTAAATAGTTTAATATTTAAATAGTAATATGGTTTAATATTTTAAATTGCACATACACTTTATGGACACCGTGTATAAGAAATGTTTTATGAAACCTTGTATATTCAGTAGCACCTCCACAGTTGACCATCTCCATACATTGACCACCTCCTTAAATTGACCTAATTTTCATAGACTGCATATGCACCACGTGTGCATATCAATAGAGTAGACCTAGTTCCTTATATCAACTACCTCTGTATATTGACCAGTTTGTAACAGCCCCTTGGATGGTCTTACAGAGATTCTACTGTATATAGTATTATAAAGAAATGATGATCCCCAATATCAACTTTTCAGGGCCACTCTTTTGTTTCATTACAGATGTTGAGTATGCGTGCCTTCCTGAGATTAGGGCAACATGTGAGTGAAATCCCCTTGCTTCACTTTGCATGACTCTTACCATTGCAGGTCACCTTTGCCATTTGCGTGGAATAGGAATAGGTGACTCTTCCGTAGCCTCCAGAGGGGTTGTTATCAGGTCACACAGATTCACACGTGTCACACGTGTCTGATATATTTAAGTCTAACACCTCTTGTGGGAAAAATTACATTCACTAAAATGAGGTGAATGAGGTCCAGGTTTAGACATTACCTATTAAACAAAATCTATTACACTGTCAAGGACACTAAATTGTTTAATTCAACATTTTAAGTGTAAGAAGTTAATGTTGGTGAAAGTCATGCACCTTATGCATTTATCACCCTAAAGATAAAGATATGAAAATGTCTAGACCATTAGCCACCTAATAGCTTCAGATGCTTTAGCCCAGTAACCATAAATTGGTTAAATTATGAAACCATGATTAAGAATAATTATCCAGGCAGTAATCAGGTAGCTGTAGAAACCCCAAGAATTAGACCGCTTGCCTCGGTAATATATCAGCTGACAATCTGAATCAGTCTGAACAGTGATAGACTCACCAGTTTATATCCCTCTTATTACATTTTATAAACCATCGAGGAATAGTTTGCAGCAATGAGCAAAGAACAATTATGAAATCCTAATTCAAAACTGGAAATACAAAATAGTCCAGAAATTATTTTTTCTTGTTTAACATGAATGACATGTAACTCTTCATTTATATTTCTAAGTCATCCATTTATAAGACTATTCTGTAAACCTTAGATTTTACAAACAGCTTGTATCTATGGATTTTAATAAACCAGCCTGTATTTTTAAGTTGACCAAAGCTAGTTAATCTAGGATCATCTTGATAGGCCTAGTGGGCCTAGGCAAAGACAGAAAGGTGTCAGGTCTAGGCTATAATGGAAAAGTATCAATTAACTCCTAGCAAATTTCCAGACTGCAAGCTTTCAAATGAAATGAAATAAGTCTAGTTCCCTCTCAAGATAGATGGGAAAGTATTAATTAATTTCTTGCTTCTAGTTCACTCTAAGTCTCTTGCTTGGCTAACTCCCTAGAAAACAGACCGGGAGGTACCAACTGTTCCCGGACTGACTTTTAAATAATACCAGGTGGGGAAAGCACTGAAACTAAAATGTATAGGGAGAAAGTAGTAAAAATAAGATGTATGGGGGAAAATATTAAAACAAAGATATATGACATACGACTAGCCGCAAAATTCTGCTTCTGTACAATGCTTGCTTCCTACCCTACCTGGATGCATCTAGACAACTTATATGCCAACCAGGATGCAGACAAAGCCTTAAAAACCTGACCCCTTAAGCACTCAGGGCTGCTGTCAGAAACCCCATGTTGGGACACTGAGGCAGTCGCCGGACGACTCTTTAACGAAAAGACTATTCTTTAAATTTAACTAATTTGGCAGTGTGGTCTTTCTGGAACTTCTGGGCATAACAATATAGTAGTCCTATTTTAACTTTTTTTTTTTTTTGAGACAGAATCTCTCTCTGTTGCTCCAGATATCAGCCTAGTGCACAGTAACCTCAAACTCCTGGGTTCATGCATCCTCCTGCTTCAGTCTCCCAACCAGCAGAGACTAAAGGCATGTGCCATGACGCCTGGTTAATTTTTCTATTTTTAGTAGAGACCAGGTCTCGCTCTTGTTCAGGCTGGTCTCAAACTCCTGAGCTCAAGTGATCCACCCACTTCAGCCTCCCAAAGTGCTAGGATTACAAGGCTCAAACCAGCTCTCTTTTTAACTTTTCGAGGAACTTTTATGCAGTTTTCTGTAGTGGCAGTACCAACACAGCAATCTCACTTCTGGGTCTATATATACACGAGGGAAATGAAATCAGCATCTCAAAGAGATGGCTACTCAAGGGAATTATCAGGAGTATTTAAAAATACAAATGACTGAGACTAATCCCAAAGATTCTGATTTAATGGGCAGGGATATAGCTGAAGTCTCAAGATTTTCAAAGCTCTTTCAACAACTCCAGTGTGTAACTTACACTAAACCAATGTTGTTTCTCAACTTTTTTTTTATTTCCGCCTGAAGAGGCCTTGTTGGACATCTTTCCTTAAATACCCCCATGAAACTTAGTATCACAGATATATTGTATATCTGTATATTGCACACATATAAAAAAGAGAATTTTTTGCTCTCCAAGAACCAGCTGCTGTCCCCTTAGGGTCAAGATCACTCTTGTTGAAAATGTGTGCCTTAGACTATGCCTGAAGACTTCATTTTGTCCACATATCCACTTGTCAGTCTGTTAACACGACCCCCTTCCAGTGGGGGCATTAAGTCTCAGCCACAAGGAGCCAGGCTGCAGAGAAACCACAGGAAGGCAATCAGATCAGTGCCCTGGTGACCCTTGCTTCTTGAGCCAGGACCAGGTGCAAGGCCTGAAATTCCTCTGTGCTTTCTACCACCTCATTGGCTATGGCCACAAAGGACAGTGCATATCCTGCCCTAACAAGTCAGCTTCAGCACTTGCCAGTATATCCATACTTAGGTTCACAGCCAAGCCTTTCTTTACATTGCCCAAGGGCAACATCCTGCTTGGAGACAAATGAGTTCCCTGTCACTGCATAAAGCATGGGAGACATTTTATGTATGTGCTAATCCCTAACACTCGCTCAGTTACAAGCTAACTTGTGTAAATTATGGAGGTGTAGGCACAGCCATCAAAGGAAAACAGCAATGCGTTCTAAAGGCAGAGAAAGTGAGGCTCTAATGCAGGTCTTGATTATGAGGAAAGTGGATGACAATTTGTTTAAAAGGTGGGGGGGAGGAAAGAGAGGTGAATAGACATATCGGGAAAGAAAGCAAAACTAACAAGACTGCATGTCTACTTTGTGCCAGGTGTATGGACATTATTTTATCTACCCCAGACCCTGTGAGCCTAGGAAGTGGGCATTGTTCTCTTCATTGTGCACACAAGAGCCCTGAGATACTGAAACTGCCCAAGGTCCACTTCTAGAAAGTGGAGGAGCCAGCATTTAAATCCTGGACTGTCCAGCTCCAGATCCATGCATGCTGCCCTCCCAGCCTCATGACAAAAGCACAAAATAAAGCATGAAGAAGGGGAGGGCCTTCCTGATTTTAAACCAGGAAGGTCAGGGCGACCTTGCCAGGACAGCAGGAACTCCAGGTCCTGTAGCAGCTCCAGAACATAGATGGAGGCTGAAATGGACACTCAAAATCAGCAAGAGGCCCTCTGTAATCAGGATGTCTACAGAGCTGGGGTTCAACAGACTGAATCCAGGAAAGTACCAGGAGTTACGAGGAAGAGCCAAGAGTGAGGAGTCAGGGCTAGTCCACCTCTAACCTTAAGTAGGAGCAATGAGAGCCCTGAGTTGCCTGAGGACACAAAGAAACTATGGGGGAGAAAAGACAAGCATTGATGGTGGTAAAAATTCTGAAGTGGGAGGGTGGCACCTGTGGCTCAAAGGAGTGGGGGCACCGGCCCTGTGTGCCAGAGGTGGCAGATGGTTCAAACCCAGCCCTGGCCAAAAACTGCAAAAAAAAAAAAAATGCTGAAGTGGGAGAAGGACCAGAGAATGGACCCAGAAGAAAAATAACTTCCTTGCCATGAAAAGGAAGGGCCCCTGGCCCATGGTCTTCTGCTCTCCTGGGGCCCTTCTGACTTCCAGAAAAGGAAGGCTCCCTGGACCCATGGTCTTCCACTCTCCTGGGGCCCTTCTTTCTTCCAATAGGAGAAAGAGAACAAAGAGTTGAGCAAACACCAGGGATTCTAAAAAATGAGATTCTCTCCTCAGAGAGAGAGGAAGACAGATCTTCCCTGTTCCTCACTCCAGACCTAATCCCTGACCTCACCAGAGAAGCCCCTTTCCCTCTCTAGGGCAAACTAAACCAGCCCCAAATACTCTAGAATGGAGGCAAGGAGGCATAAGACCCTGAGAGTTCCTGTGTAGGCAACTCAGGGACACTGAACCCACAATAAAGTTCATCATTAACATCTGCCTTTATCTAGGACAAGATCTGTTTCTTCCTCTTTGTTCAACCCATTCATCGCCATGACAGACCCTCCCCCGCCCCCCACCCAGGTGAATTACAGGCCTGGCCCACACCTCTCTCCAAAGGGGACCAGAGGAAACCCTAAAAGTTAATCATTTGTCTCTCCACCAACCATGCTTCTAACTACAGCCTCACCCCATCTCTCTTTGCAAGCCCAAGGCCAGAAAGACCACTTGCTATGGAAGCCACAATATCAGGTTATTTTTCAAAATAACATATTAGTGGGAAAAGGGAAAACTCAAAGTTCCCCCAAATCTTTCCTCATAATGACCTGGAGTTGGAAATCTCCCAGGATGAAAGAGCTGCTTCAGGTAGGAAAGAGACGCAGGCACCCAACACCTCTTTTTACTGTGCCTGAAAGGTTAAAATGCTTTCCGAGGCCTACAGGAGACCCCAGCCATAGGAGGGAGAATAAGAAACCCACTCTATATACGTGGTCTCTTAAATCCTGGACCATTAAAATCCCATCTCTTAAATCCAAAGTCCTCCAAGGAATTTGATTATTGCCAAAGTATTTTTGAATTGCTGATGAGCTCAGAGCAGATTTATCTCCAATCTACCCTCCCACCCGCTGGATCAGGTATCTGGCACATTCGAGGTTCAGATTAGTCTGTAGGGAACTGTCCTTGTTTAGGGGAGGAAGGGAATTCCTGTTCTATTCCTCACTTTACTGAATCAATCTTATTCCCCAATTCCTTAACTCCTCAAAGTCACCAGTTGATTTCCACTTAAGGCGTTTGTAGAATTACGAACAGAGTGAGGATTGGCAGTGCCGGATCAGGCTGGCCCTGGCAGAGGATCCCCACATGGTGTTTTGACAAGAGCAGTTCAAAGGGCTTCTCTGAACTGGCACCACAGAGGTTTGCATTCCTGGGAGTAGCGAAGCAGAAATAGTGCGATTATTTGCTGAGTATTTACCCAAGCACAATTACACTTGATAGGCAGATTAATTTCAAGAGACAAACTTTTCTTGGAATTTCTCACTAAAGCTGACAAGAACATATCTGTTCCTTTTGACTGAAGACAATCTGCCGTGAGAAACCCATCTCTGAGCGGCATACGGAGTGTTGTGCAGTGGAACCAAACTGGGGGGAGCTGCTTGGCAGAGCCTTATATCTTAGCAACGAAGATCAAGGTCAACAGTGCTCCAGCAGGTCAAGATAGTAAAACGCCTAGAGAACTGATCTAAAATAAATTGATTTACTCCAAAATAAAGAGGAGGGGGGAGGAAGAGAGGAAAGGAAAGAAAAGGAAAAGAGAGCAAAGGGAAGGAAAGGAAGGAGAAGGCAGGAAGGAAATAAAAGAAATAAAAAGGTAAGAAAGAAGTCCAACACATTCTTACCAGTCTCAACTAGTCCACATTCCCCAGATTCACAGCTCTGAAAATCCCCTGAGCAATTGTGCACATTCCCTGGATACCCGTCTACATCTCATCTCTCTCCCATCCCCCATGGAAAGGCTCATTAAATTAAAAGTGCAGGATTATACGTATAAAGTGTTACCATATTTTGTCTAAAAAAAAAAAAGCTGAGCATAAATAAATATATATGTAATATTTGCTCATATTTTCATGGACACTCATGTAACAAAACTAGATGTGACTGCAAGAGCCCCGGTGGTAGTGCAGGGTGACTGGGGTGGGAGGGAGAGGCTTCCTAAGTATCTGTCACATATTTTGAGATTTAACCAATGTGAACACATTGCCTGTCTAAAAAATCAAATAAATGAATGATAATATTAAAGACAAATTATTTAAATGGCAACCAGCAAAAGCCCAGTCTTGCTTACGTCAGGCTGGGAAAGGAGGGAGGGGGAGACCCCACTAGCATTCCCTCCTTCCCTCCAGCCCAACCCTCCCCTCTGCCCTTGGTCTCTCAGTCAAGCCTGGGTTTTGATTCTGTAAGTCACTGGGGCATCTCAGAGTTCAGCACAAGTTGAGACAGTGACAGCTACCTGGTCCTTGGAGAAATGGTGTGAAAGTCCCAAAACTGAAACCTAACAGCAAAGAAAATCTGTGCTTTCCTATTGAGACTAGGAATAGAAGCCGGTGCTGTGGCTCACTCCTGTAATCCTCGCACGCTGGGAGGCCGAGGCAGGAGGGTCTCTTGAGGTCAGAAGTTTGAGACCAGACTGAACAAGAACAAGACCTGGTCTCTACTACAACTGGAAAAATTAGCTCGGGCTTTGTGACAGGCACCTGTACTCCCTGCTACTCCAGAGATTGAAGCAGGAGTATTGCTTAAGCTCAGAAGTTGGAGGAAGCTGTGAGCTAGGCTCACTCCATGGCATTCTGGCCTGGACAACAGAGAAAGATTCTGTCTCAAAGGAAAAAAAAAAAAAAGAAAGAAAGAAAGGAAAAGACCAGAAATAGAAGAAACACATGGCAGGGAGCTGCATGTGAGCATCCGTGAAGGTGACAGTCAGGCACCTGCTCTGCGGTCAGACTGCTGGGTCCCCTCTCAGAGGCAATGCTTCCTCTCCTGACCCTCATCTTCCTCCTCTGAGAAGCTGGCACAATGCAGACCCAAAGTTGGTGTGCAGAGACAGCATGGGGCCTGGGTGAGGGAGGGCGCTCAAGGCATTAGCAGCCGTTATTCTTAACCACAGCCTGTGCCTGCTGGTTCAAGCACTTCTTAGTTCTGAGCAGCAACAAAGCATGGAGGAAAAGAAGACTTAAGCTTAAGACCTCAGCCAACTCTGCAAGCAATCACTTGACAATTAAAGCTGGTAAGTTTCTGCTCTTTTCAGGTAACACAGAGGGGAAAAAATCTGGCTTTGCAAACATAAATCCCAGCAACTTTAACTTACTAATTGTGTGACGTCAGACAGAAAGTTTAATCTCTCTACGCTCCTGTTTCCTTAGCCTGGATTTACACCAGGATCTACCTCCTAGGATGGCTTTGAAGATCCCAGTGGACAGCGTGTGATACATTACCTAGCGTTGAGTTGGCACCCCCTTTTTGAGAGAACTGCTCATGGATATGGGAACCTAGAGGTGATGGTGACAGACCAAGATCCAAATGAAAAAGGGACCTGGTGTTACTATTAATAATTTTATGTTCAGCTCTTAGCTGTCACATGGAAGCAATGATTTGGTTTTGCATTTTATTTGTTTTAAGTATAATATTTGCAAAACTGCCATGAAAAGTTTGCCCCAGGGCCAATGTTGAAGTCATCTTACTCACTGTGCTGTGGTGAAAATAGGTTTGACTATTAGCATTACTGCTCCATATCCTCAGGGACCTTGAGAAACACCCTACAGGGGACCCGGTAAATCTGGCACTTGTAACAGATCATTTTTTAACATCCTGTTTTCTGAAGGACAAAATTATTTTCAGTTACAGTCCGATTTGACGAGCAATAATCATTTTTGGTGTGTTTGTTCTTTATGTTTTAAAACAGTACTATAAGAGAAGAAATTTTCATATTCAAAATTTTTTTAACTATTTCACTTATGAACAAATATTCACATCTACCCCACAAAAACTGGATTTTTTTGTTTTGAGACAGCATCTTATTCTGTGGCATCATCATACTCACTACCACCTCAAATTCCTAGGCTCAAGAGAACCTCCTGCCTCAGCTTCCCTAGTAACTAGGACTATAGGTGTGTACCACCACATCTGGCTAAATTTTCTTTTCTGAGACAGAGTCTCACTCTGTTGCCCCAGGGTAGAGTGCCATGGCATCATCCTAGCTCACAGCAGCCGCAGACTCCTGAGCTCACGAGATCCTCTAACTCAGCCTCCCAAGTAGCTGGAACTATAGGCACCGCCACAACACCCAGCAATTTTTCTTTTTTAGTAGAGACAGGGGTCTCACTCTTACTCAGGCTGGTCTCAAACTCTTCAGCTAAAGCAATCCACCTCCTTCAGCCTCCCAGAGCAATTAAGATTATAGGCACGAGCCACTCCACCCGGCCTGCTTTTTTTTTTTTTTTTTTTTTTTTTTGTAGTGAAAGTGCCTCCTTACATTGTTCAGCTGGTCTCAAACTCCTGACCTCAAGCAATCCTCACACCTTGGCCTCTCAAAGGGCTGGAATTACAGGCATGCACCTAGACAAACAAAAATGTTGCATTTTGCATTTCCTTTTTCAAATTTTAAAAACAAAAACTCAAAGTGGTCACATACTAGGACAGAATTAAAATAACTTAGAATCTGAGGTTTTGTCTTGATAGTCATCGGAATGTCATTTTTTACATCAAATCTACTATTTAAACCCAGAGACATGCAGCATCTTGGGGTTTGGAGACGTGGTGGGCTCTGAGCAAGCTTGAACAATTCCAACACATCACCCATTCACTCTCAAAACAGATGTACAGCTGAGTCAGCGTACATCAGAAGTCCCGTTTATGACAAGTTCTCCAAACTGACTTCCATGTAGAATACAATCTTTATTAAAGAATAAGAAATAAAAATTTACTACTTTGAAGCTGAATTATATATTATTTTTAAGGCTCAACAGTAATTCTAATAATTATTCAGAATATAGACCAAATACAAGGATTTTTTAGGTACAAGTATTTTATCACTAACATTCTTCATATTTGCCCACACATGGTGATAATAAAAAGGGAAACTGACTTTTCATTGGTTTTATTGTTTTTGAATTTTCTACAAACATTGCGTCCACCTCAGGCAGACCACTTCATCCACATATGGACTCATGGCCTCTCACCCACTCAGCAACCCACCTGCTGGGGTTCCAACTCCCAACCTTAGCACATTTAAGATAGAGGTTCATGTTAGTCAAAAAAGCACCCATTGGTAAAGCCCTTACCATAGTTTTCTTTAGGTACTTCAGGCATTTGGTGTTGGTATTAATTCATAGGTGGCCTGAGACATTTTTACTGAGCTATGGAACAAACAAGAAGGCATCACCAGGCAAAATCTGACCATTTGACTGGGAGTGGAGGGCCTCAGGCTGGCACTGGGTTAACGAGTTTATCATTGCTCCCATCTGTTTCACAGCCTTACCAGGCTTTTCTATTACTCGCAGAGGAAGCCAGATGTGCTGGGATTACGACCAACTAATAAGATAAAATGGTCAATGGACTCATTTAAAGTGGCAAAAATGGCATTCCCACAACTAGATGGCTAACTCCCCTGTCCAGCTTGTTCCTTGTGGTGGACCTTTGTCACCCTCTCTGTATCTGGGGGCGTTGCCCATCATTTATGGCAACTCCCACAGTGGAGTTACAGAGTGCACTTTCCCAGATTGCCCTGAGGCTAAGGTAAAGGCATGTGACCTGGATTTTTCCAATCCAATACAGCCACATGATATTTTGACTGAGCCCTGTGCAGAATCTGATTTTTTTTTTTAAAGAATGGCATTGAAGGTGTTTTTAAGACAGAGGTGACCAACAACTGGGTATCTCCTTTCCAGCATCAATAGTGAACTGTGGCCTCCTTGAAAAGAAGTATGGACAATCCTCAAAGAACTAAAGCAGACCTTCCATTTGATCCCACAATCCCATTACTAGCTATCTACTCAGAGGAAAAAATTCATTTGCCATAAGGACATTTGCACTAGAATGTTTATTGCAGCTCAATTCATAATTGCCAAGATGTGAAATTAACCCAAGTGCCCATCAACACATGAATGGAGTAATAAGCTACAATATATGTATACCATGAAATACTATTCAGCCATGAAAAGATGGAGATTTTACATCTTTTATATTAATCAGGATGGAGCTGAAAAATATCCTACTTAGTAAAGCATCACAAGAATGACAAAGCAAGCCTCCAATGTACTCAATTCTATTATGAAACCAGTAGATGAACAAATATACCCCCACACAAGAGGAAAAACACAATTAAATTCAAGCTGGGAGCAGGGGAGATGAGGGAGGAGAGAGGAGAGAGGAGGGAGGAAGGTCATTGGTGTGCTCTCAACTGACAGGTGCAATGTGAGGGTACATGGCACACCTCCTGGGTGAGGAACACAACTACAACTTGGACTCTACCTAACAAATGCAAGCAAGGTAACCGAATTGTCTGTACCCTCATATTAGGCTGAAATTTAAAAAAGAAAAAAATAGTGAACCGTGCTTTTATATCTGTGATCAGGGGTGTCGTCAATGGGATAGCCCCTGTAACCTTCCCATCATGAGGTCTGCTCTGGGTTACAGAGCACAAAAGCATAACCTTTCAGCCCTCCTAGAGAATACGTGAGCAATCAAAGTTCCCATGATCAGCTTAACTTCTGCTTAATTTAGGTAGAATGAGTTTCATTATCTCCATGATCTCAGGAAGCCAGATCAGTAATTAGAAGTTTGTAAGAATATGTATAGCAAACATATAATGTAGGTAGATAATGCAGAGAGATGATTTGTGTGAGCCAAGATAAGAACTGTTCGTAACAGAACACCTTCCTATGATGTCACTGTGCCCCACAAGGATGTTCCTGCATCATCAGAGTTTGTGTCTGTTAACCCCACTTTTTATGCTATAATAAATATCACACTATTATCATCGCTGATTAAATGACAAGTAAAGGAATTGTTCCCATGGGCTGATGCCTCCCAGTGAATTTTATTTAAGTAGTCTAATTTATTTTTACTTAATTCAGCAACCTTATATCTGGACTCCCATGGGTCAACTCCTCCTACTTAATTTTATTCAATTAACTTATTTATATGTAATTAATCCACCATATTTCTAGGTTATTTGTGAGCATCTCACTGCTACCTTCATATACTACCTATAGTTGATGTAAGTTTTTGAAGTCTTTTTAAAAAGAAGGTGGTGTAGCGTGAACTAAGAATTGCCTTCAAAGCAGTCAAGTCTCCCCATATTCGGTCTCTACCAAATTTTACTAAAAGTTGTTTCATATTAAGGGAAATTAATCTAATTGAACACCTTAAAGATTGCCATTTTATTTAAAAACAGGAGACTAAGTCAAAAACCAAATGTAAGGCTCTACTACTTTGAGTAAAAATTACTCATCAACTTCCAACGTCATTGCCACAAGTACAGTATATAAACACTGATGGAGGGGTTCTGCAGAGAAGAGTTCACAATGGGCCCATCAGCTGCTAGAGGTCTTGAGTGATTTTTAGGCAGCCCTGAGAAAGGCAGAGGGATAAACAAGTGGCCTTCTGAGCTCTTTGGATTTCAAAAATTTTAGAATTTTCCATGATCAGACTCATATAAAACCTCCTAGAGTCTGAATGTATTTAAATTATTTTGTTTGGGTGGGAGTGGGTTGAGAGATAAAAACTGAGCCCATTGGGTACAATGAACATTGTTCTGGGGATGGACACAAGAAAAGCCCTGACTTCAATAGTTTATAATGTATCCATGTAACAGAAACATTTGTTCTCCCTTAATATTTTGAAGTTAAAAAAATTATTTTGGGCTGGATACTGGTGGCTCACGCTTGTAATCCTAGCACTCTGTAAGGCCAAGGTGGGATGATCACTTGAGCACAGGAGTTCGAGACCAGCCTGAACAAAAGCAAGATCCCACCTCGACTGAAAATAGAAAAGTAGGCTAGTTGTTGTGGTGGGTTCCTGTAGTCCCAGCTGTTTAGGAGGCTGAGGCAAGAGGATCGCTTGAACTCAGGAGTTTGAGGTTGCTATGAGCTATGATGATGCCACAGCACTCTAAGGTAGGCAACAGTGACCAAAGTTTCAAAGTTTTATGACAGAGTCTCAAAAAAGGAAAAAAAAATTATTTTACTATCTTATAAAACAATAAGGTAAGGTAATAGGTGGCAGCACAGAATGCTAATTTTCTACCGTAGCTTTCTGCCAGTATAGTTTTGATCGTGGTATTGTCTTTGTTCTGTTCAAGCTTCCCCGGGTGAACAAAACTTTACCTAGAAACATGCTTTTGACAAGTTCACTGCATTCAGAAGATTTGTCAGCTGTCAAAAGTTATTCCTGGGCTTTAAAACATCTTGCTGTATCTTTCACAAGAAAATGTTCACTGAGCCATTTCAAACACATACCAGGAATAAGCCAAAAGTTTTAAAGGGAATATTCTGTACTGGGCCAAGATGGATCTTCCTTTAAAGAGAAAAATAATATACTCAGGGCTAAAAAAGAGTTTTTCTTGTACTCACTCCCAAGAATAAATTTTGAATTAAAATTAAATGTTTCTTCAATTTTATTTGACATAGCATGATGTTTAAAAAAAAATAGAGGTTAATTTTTGCTATCCTAGATTTCAACAGGCAGATTGACTCAAAATTATAAACTCTTAAATTCATAAATTAGCAGACCCAGCAAACTGATCAGAGACCATGGCATCCACTAACTGGTGCCAGGATTTTTGTCATATTAAGCATTACCTCCTTTAGTATTTGCTTTTTCTTTTACTTTCTCTAAACCTTTTTCATACTTATGTAAATCTGACTTTGCTTTCAGCCTTAATATCCATGAAATCAGAGGTTTTGATGTGTGTGATAAGGATTGTTTAGATGCTTACCTATTTTATTTCCTCTTCATGATGACACAAGAAGACTACTCTTCCCAACCTCCCTGGCATCAGCTTGGCATTACGTGTCTGGATTCTGGCCAATAGAATCTGAACAGTAGTGACACTTAAACTTACAAGCCTGGCCCCTAAAACATCCCCCATGTTCTTCCTTGCTCTCATTCTGCCACCTGTGTGATTGGAAACAGTGAACTCTGAGATGGCAGAGACCAATTCACAAAGCTACAGACTTCACAGGAACAGCAAGTAAACTTTTACTGTATTAATTTACTAAAATATTATAGTTGTGTTTGGCCCCCAAGACCACTCTTTGGTTCAATGACTCATTAGAAGGATCACTGAACTTAAAAAAGCTGTTATATTCACAGTTTATTACAGTGAAAGGACAGAGACTAAAATCAGCAATGGAAAATTACACGGGGTCTTTCCATCAGGCAGGGTCTAGAAGAGACCAGTCATGATTTTCCAGCTGTCCTCTCTCAGTTGAGTTATGCAGACATACTTAATTCTCCTACAGTGATGTATATTAACACACATTAAGTATTGTAAACCAGGTTAGCTCACCACAGACTTGATGTGTGGAATTTTTTATTGATTTTTAATAACATAGCCAAGGAAGACTGACCAAGTACCATCTGCTCCAGAGGTCAACCTGATGTTGTGTGGCTCAAGACCCCACCATAAATCACATCAATAACAGCAGATCATCTAGGTAGGAAGTCTCCAGGAACTATCCTCTTCTGATCCTACTGACCCTGGGCCTCTGGATTGTTCAGATAATCTTGGAGCACCCTGCCCTACAAGAAAGCAGGCCTCAAACTCTCTCTTCAAATCTCTTCTATGAGAATCAGCTTCCTGGTTTTTATTCCTTTAACTAAACTGTGATTTACAAACCAGGGTTTTTTAACCACCTGATATATTCAGTTTCCAAGTCTTATAGTTAAAATCCAAGAGAGAAAAGTTAAGGATGGTCCATCCTGGCCCATCGGTTGTGACTACAGGGCAGCAGAGAGGGTAGTGACATGGCACCAACAAGAGAAATAGAGTTCCCTGAGGGTGGCGGGGGTAGATGGGGCAGAAATGATCCACTTACCTGAAACATAAAGAACCATGCAATAACAGAACAAAGGCTGAAAACTCATGCTCCAAGTAAGCTACAGATATTCCACAATGGCAGTCTGGCCCTTCACTTAAAAATTTCATTTTATCTGAACTGACCTTTTCTTTGAAGGGTCAATCCAATTACTCAGGACAAATACTGGTGGCACTCTGATACCCCCTTCAATCCTCAGAGAGGAGACCTGAGCGGGGAGGGCTGAAAACAGCAGCAGGGTCTCAGTTTCATGGGCAGTCCAAATGGCTCTCTGTGTGGACGACAGTCTAGGATTACAGCTCCAAGGGCCCTGGGTGAGATTTGCCCTAGAGACCACAGGGGACCCCTTGTCTTGCCCCTCGGCACTTAGTAGTTTATGAAGGACTGTGATGGTTCCTCTCCCAATTTGTCCCTAAAGCCATATTCATTTTTTAAATGCCAAGTGGTTATAAATCAGGCCTACAACGAACAACATCAGGGTTTTGTTTTGTTTTGTCTTGTTTTAGCTCTAGCATGTTCCGTTTCAGAATTCCCTAAGGAAGAGGGCAAATGTGTGCCAAGTCGCTCTCCGGGCCAGGATGATACAGGCCCACAGTTCAGTATCCAAATTTATAGAATCTAAAAGCTCCGAAAAGCAAAAACATTTTCTAAGATAGGTTCAAAATCATCATTAGGCGACACACACCCCCCAAAAATGAGATATTTTGTACTTTTTATTTATCCCATTTAGTTTGAATGTTAATGTTTCGCTGCTAAAATATTAATGGATTTGATTACAGGGTGCTACTCCAGATCCCATTGGGAGTATTAAGTCCTATGTGGAATATGGGTTATATTCTCATTCTACACCCTACTAAATTTCAAAACACATCTGGCTCCAAACCTTTTGGATAAGGAATTATAACATTGTTCAATAGGCAAAGCAAAACCTTGGGATCAGACCGGCAGCCCTGAATTTGAATCTGCTCTATAATCAAGTGGCAAGAGACTTACCTTCTCTGAACCTCAGTTTCTGCTCTGTAGAATAGAGCTAGTAACAGTGACTTCCTCATAGGATTGGGGAGTAGTCAGATTAAACGAGGCAAGTTACATAAGAAATATAAGGCTTCGCCTGATACCAGCTCCATGCACAACAAAGGGTAATTTTCTTCACCTCCTAACATCCCTTTTCCACAAAATCCAGGCACAGTATAGTAATCAAAATGCAGAAAAAATAGGACGGAAAATAAAACTCCCATAAAAGGAAGGTGTGGAAAGTGAAGAATGACAAGATAATTGATCAGAAATGCCATCCTGCTTTCAATCAGTAAGGTGGTTCAAATGTGGCTGTGAATGAAAACCAATAATCACAAAGATCCACTCTCATTTGTATCTCTTTATGCTTCTCTTGGATTGATTTTTTTTATGGCCTATGAACCAATTCTAGTAATTGGTGCAATTATGTGGATGGGTGGGTAATTTCCTTTCTCCACTGGTCCTGTCTTCCCGGTAAGTGATTGGTTGGAAACAATGCCAGCATTATTGACCACATCGACTCCAGAATCCCACGCTGTGCTGTATTATTTTTTTCCCCTTTTGGAGATGGACTCTTAAGGCTTTACCATATTCTCGTCAACTACACAGGTCACAGAGTATTGTGATATTTTTTCTTAATGTGGAATCTCTGGGTGTGAAAAGTCCTGGAACATGGATGTAGCTTTAACAAACTTTGCTTAAACCTGGGTGGAGGGGGGAGAAGATCCAAGAAGCAATTTATACAGAATGTGGATTTCTATCTTAGCAATATTTTTAATAAATTGAAGTAGCAAAAGAAAACTCATTATGTTTTTAATCCTCTCTAGTACAAAAATAATCAATTGCTAGTTTTTATTTGTAGTTCTGCGTTTAAAAGAGAGTATATGGGCTGGGCGTGGTGGCTCATGCCTGTAATCCTAGCACTCTGGGAGGCTGAGGCAAATGGATTTCCCGAGCTTGATTGAGACCTCATCTCTAAAAATAGCCACACATTGTGGCCGGTGCCTTTAACTCCCCTTACTTGAGAGGCTGAGGCAAGAGAATTGCATGAGCCCAAGGGTTGGAGGCTTCTGTGAGCTATGACACCATGGCACTCTACCAAAGGCGAAAAAGTGAGACTCTATCTCAAAATAAATAAATAAATAAACAAATAGTATATGGCAGCCTCTCAGGTCCCTGGAGGGAGAACGCTTGGATCCCTTAGCCATGACTTCCATGGGCACGGAATTGGGAAAAGGCAGCCCGTGTGCTACAATTCTGCAAATTCCACTTTATATTTTTCAAGTGTTTCTCTCCATTCATTCATTTACCTATTATCCATCTATCCATCCATCCATGGCACTTTCTCTGTTAAGCACTGAATTAATTCAAGGATACAAAGTTAAGACACAGCCCCCATGAGTGACACAGATGGGTTTTTCATTTAACAGTTGATGTTGAACTAGAAGATTGTTTTCTTCTTATACTAAAAACCCCATCACCATCACTGGAGCATCAACCTGATTCTTTTTATTATTATTATTCATAATTATAGAGATAGAGCCTCACTATAGTTGCCCAGGCTGGTCTTGAATTCCTGGCCCTGGTGATCTTCTCACCTTGGCCTCTCAAAGTGCTGGGGTTACAAGTATGAGCCAACACATCCAGCCAACCCTGCTCTTACAAAGTGAGAGATCTGATCCCTGGAGTCCTTGTTGCTGGGAGAGCTGGAATGGGTGTGACCCTGTCCACTCAGTGGGCAGGGTGGGGACAGAATAAATTCTGCATAATAAAAGCATAGGACTTAGGAGGCCTCCCACAGGCACTGGAGACTGGCACCAGCAAAACTGAGCTCTGAACCAAGGACTGTGCTGAAAACTGCAGAACTAACGGCTGTATGAGAAAGGGATTCTTCCAAAGGAAGAAGCCACTTCCTCCAGAGGGAGAGAAAGCCTCACAGGGGAAGCAACATTTGGGCAAATGTGTGAAGGGGTTCCAGTTATTACTGCTTCAGAGCAAGGCACCCTAAAACTTAATGTCTTTCAAAAATATTATCTTGAGCTGGGCTGCCTGCCTGCAGCCCCAGCTACTCAGGAGGCAGAGGCAGAATGCTTCAGCCCAGGAAGTCAAGGTTGTAGTGCTTGTAGTGCAGTGTGATCACTCCTGTGAACGGCCCTGCACTCCAGCCTGCGGAAGGGTGTTAGTCTGTTTTATGCAGATATAAAGGAATGTCTGAGGCTGGGTAATTTATAAAGAAAAAAGGTTTATTTGGTTCACAGTTCCGTAGACCATACGAGAAGCAGGACACCAGCATCTGCTCCTGCTAAGGGCTCCAGGGAACTTCCCGTCGAGGCAGAAGGTGACACAAGAGCAGATGTGTCATATAGTGAGAGAAAAAGCCAAGACAGGGAAGAAGAGGTGCCAGGCTCTGTTAAACAACCAGCTCTCAGGTGAGCTAATAAAGCAAAGTCTCACCTACTCATTATCTCCAGGAGAGCACCAAGCCGTTCAAGAGGAATCTGCCCCCACAACACTCACGCCTCTCACCAGGCCACACCTTCAACAGTGGGGACCAAAAATTCAACACAAGACCAGGAGGGGCCCTACATCCAAACCTACCAGCAACATAATGAAACTCTGTCTCTAAAAATACATACATAGAGAGTTGCTGTTGTTGTTCCCAGGTTGTACCTGTCAGGAATTCAGGAAGAATGTGGTCAGATGGTTTTGGCTCAGGGTCAGTCAGTGGCTGGAACCGGAACACTGTGAGTTGAAGGAAAAGGGCTGGGGGCATCTGGCAAGAGGCAGGGCCTCTCTCTCTTCCCATCATCTCACATAGACTAGTTTGTGCTTCCTCACAACATGGCAGCTGCAGGGCAGCTGGACTGCTAAAAGGTCGTTCTGGGCTCCAGGACAGGTTCACAGCTTCAGCACACAAGGTGTGTGTGGCATTGCTGTTCATTACCTAACCTGGAAATCATGAAGCATCACTTTTCCACATTCTGTTAGTTACAAGGAAATCATATACCTGCCAAGATTCAAAGGGAAGGAGAGTCTTCCACCGCAGGGTTGGAAGAGCAGCAGGACTCTAAACAGCAAGCCAGACAGGGGCTAATGTCATGGGCACCTTTGGAAAATACAATGTTAGAGAGTGATAGAGGTCGAGGGTTGAGAAGACCTAAATATCTGAGTGCTACCTGTTCCTGCAGTCCGTCAAAAGCCCTCCCCTGGTCCCACTGAATGAGAAACGAGCCACGTCCTCCCAGCAGCCCCTGCAGTAGTGCACCTGGCCCCACTGCCAACAGGCTGCCCCATCCCCCCCCCCACCTGCCAGCAGCTCTGAGTCTTACTTACTACCTGTTTGTTGTCCCACCAGCTGCTCATCCTGCCCCACTGCCCTGCAGCTGATGCGATGGCCCTTTGAATACTGTCTTGGTTTGTTTCCTAGGGCTGCCGTACCGAAGCCTGCATACTAAGCAGCTTAAAACAATAGAAATTTATTCTCTTACAGTTCTGGAGACCAGAAGTGTGGGATGAAGTTGTAGACAGGGCCATGCTCTCCCTGAGGCTTCTATGAAAAAATCTTCCCTTGCCTCTTCCTACCTTCTGGTGGTAGCTGGCAATCCTTGACATCCCTTAGCTTGCAGCAGCCACATGACAATCTCTGCCTCCACCATCACGTGGTCTTCGTCCTCCTTCTCATAAGGACACCAGACATTGAGTTAGAGCCCATGTGTCTTAGTCCATTCGGGTGGCTTGAATGACGAAACATCATACCCTGGGAAGCTTATTAAAAACAGAAATGTATTACACATAGTTCTAGAAACTGGAAAGTCCAATGTCAAGGCACTGGCAGATTCCGTGTCTGGTGAGGGTCCACTTCCTAGACAGTGGTCTTTTCACTGTAACCACACATGGTGGAAGGAGTACTCAAGTCTCCTCGTGCCTCTTCTTTAAAAGCATTAATCCCATTCATGAGAGTTTTGCCCTATTTACCTCCTAAAGGCCCTACCTCCTATTATCATCATGGTGGAGATTAGGATTTCAACATATGAATTTTTGAGAGACACAAACATTCAGATCACCACTCTGAATCACCACTGATTATAGTGGTGTTCAGATTCAGAGCACCACTATAATCCAATATGATCTCATTATAAATCAATTACATCTACAAAGACCCTATCTCCAAATTTGGTCACGTTCATGGGTACCAGGGGTTAATAGGAGTTAATACCAGAGTATACCTTGTAGGGCAGCAGTTCTCAACCTGTGGGTCGCGGACCCCTTTGTAACAATGAAAATACATCCCAGCATTAGGAAGGTTGAGAACCACTGTTATAGGGGAATACCATTCAACCCACCGGCAGACGGCCGTTAAAAGTCCTGCAGTCACCTCAAGCATTCAGGACTGTGACTTCTTCCCAGGCTCAGTTCCTTCCACCTTCAGAACAAAGCCACCACCTCCCATTTGGCAGGATATATATCCCTAATGGGATTCTCAGTCTTACACAGTTTGGCAAGAACTGGGTCAGTGTCTCTGCCGCCACCTCTGCTATATCCCTCACCCCTCTGGCAGCATGAGCTATATATTCACATGCACAATGAAGGCCCTGATTCCTGACCACAGACAGTGGTATTCAGAGCCACACACAGGGGATTATTGATTTTCTCTTCTCTTGGCTTTTCATTAGTGCCCACAATTGTTTTGTTCTAATGGCTTCCCCTACCTTTCTTTAAAATGAGATTTGTTAGCAGAAGGATCCCAACTGTATCCTGGATGAGCAGGAACTCAGCAGAGCTCTCCAGAACCCCCACTCATCTTAGGTTGGCTTAGGACTCTCCAGATGTGAACTGAATGGCCTCTTTTATTACAGAAAAGTGGGAGAGGCCTGTGGAAGATTAACCTGTGTCTTACAGGTTTCCATCTGAGAGGGAAATAAAACCACAAAGCCATTTGTACAACCCCTGTGGTAATGAATGTGAGCCCCACTACCCTGAAAGACTGGTCTTTGAAGGGCCACCACGTTCCGACCCTTTTCTGGGGTCTTTACCTGTCCCTTCTCCTATTCTGCTCTGAGACATGGATCACATCTAAAAATCACCCACTTTTAAATTTGTCCACACACATGATCAAGCCACATGGCCCAGCAAGAAAGGATTCAGCAATTTTTAATTAGACTTCATTAAATAAAATGTGTGTATAAGTGTGTGTTTATATTTATACACACAGTATGGCTGATATCCTGAAATAAACTCATTACAGCACATTTTTTTTCCCTGCAAATGTAATAACTCTACTATCCTAACTACCCTAAATTTGTAAAAGTCGTTTTCTGCACATTGGAAAAAAATCTCTTCTTCACTGAATAGGCCATATGTGGAGGAAATAGTAAGGAGCCCCTCTCCCCTAGCTTGGAAATTGAATGCAAATCGTAAATGATCTAAATAGAAATAGAAAACCATTTTCAAAACCAAACCCAGCCATGGCAAGAAGCCCTAATGCCTCCCTGAGAAGAAAAGGGGGTGTCAGTCTCAGAAACATAGGAGTGATACTCTCACCCCAGCCCACCGCCTGGGGCTGTGCATAGTTTGTGGGTGGGGCCCCCACTACTGCAATCTGTGAGCCTGAGGCTACACACCTGAGCTCCCACCCTTTGTCCTGCCCCAGTGCTCCCCGTCATCCCCAGATGGTCTGACTTCTTCTAAACTGAACATAGTAGGAGAAAGTGCTGGACCTCCTCTAATATCAGTTCGTTTTTGAAATTAGTCTATTCAGCTTTTAGGTAAAGCCACTGAGGTTTTCAAAACTAAATGGAAATAAATGGAACAACTAAACTCTACCCAAATGGGAACTAGTTCAGCCCCTTTCAAAGTCCTCAAACCCAATTTACCTTGAAGTGGGTTTTAATATTTAATTCACTGCATATTGCGACAGTCAGAGAAAACTTGACGCTGATAGTTCTGACGATCTCTCTAGATCACTGCCAGGTTACTTCATTTCAAAGGCATTTCAATGGTTGTCCAGTTTCAACGAACCTATTGTAGCTCACATGAGCATGTTTTCACCCAGTGGACTATAACATACCCAGCGAGGCGCTGAGAAGTGGACAGGCTCGTGTTTAAGAGCTCAGGTCATGGAATCAGCCAGAACTGGTTTTATATTTTCAGTTCTGCCACTTAGTAGCTGTGTGACTCTCGGCAGACTGCTTATCCTCCGTGAGATCTGTTTCCACAGAGACAAATGGAAAGAGTAAAGACCAGCACCTGTTACAGACAATGCAAAGATTGGATGAATCCTAAAATCGAGGATCTAGGAACAAAGGCTGCCTGCTTAATCTCCACTTTTTACCACAACAACAGAGTAAACTCTGATTTTAAAAGTATGAGGAAAGTCTCCGCCTCAGTCAGGTGATCAAGATCTGAGGTTGAGTAATGGGAACTAGTTCTGGAATCTTAGCTAGATCTCAGAAGTTGGGCTCTCAGCCCCATGCCAAAAAGGCGGCCAGAAAGCAAAGATGATTTAAGTATATTTGTTCATGTTCACCGAGACGGTTGTTCCTTGATATTTGCAGAAAACATTTACATTTTACCCTTCAAGGTATTTCCTCGCTCGGGCTTTAAATTCCAGTTCAGCCTGCCCAGTTTAGCGCTGGTCCAACATTTCCACCTTGGCTTGCTCCAGGGGCAAATTCAGTTCCGTGGCTCTCCTCCCTGACTTGCACCTCTCAGTTCAACATGCAGACAATCCAGGTGTGTTGTGCACATCAACCCGACACTTCCAGCCACTCCTGGGTTTGGAGTTGGGAAGACAGAAAAATAATAAAATAAAATAAAATCTATATTGATTGTCTTTAAGAAAAAAAAAAGTCAACATAAAGATTAAACGAGACAAAGTGTGTAACTTGCTGTATTAGGAGAGGCTCAGTTATGTGATAAACAAGCCTAACATTTCCAGTGGCTGAAAACAGAGGTGTGACTCCACGCCATAGTCCACATCCAACTCGCGTTAATGGAGGGCTCCAGCCTGCACCATCCTCCCTCAAGGAACAAGGTGATAAAGACATCATTGTGAAGAGATCACTTTCTGTCACAGCAGAGAGAAGTAAGCTTATAAAATTGCACAGTAGCTCTGAAAGTCTTCCCCCCCAATCACTCTGCCAAGGTTGAGAAGAATTATGATGAAGAAATAATGCCCAGTTTTGAGCTGATGTGGAATACGACCAACAATGGAAAATTGAGATATATCTCTCACACAAACATCCCTTTTGCCCACATTCCACTGACCAAGTCCAGTTCAATGGCCACATCTATCTTCAATAGGGAAGGGCAGCACCCAGAGGGAAGAAAGTCAGAACGGTGATGGGAAACATCGTTAAAGCTGGCCACGTTTGCAGACCATGGTTCCTGGTGCTGAAGACAACTGGTGAGATTTGGATCCTGTCCCTTTTTCCCTACAATTTTGCCTCGGGACGTTCTGACCCTGAAATTTGGTCCAGGGAAAATGCTGGCTCCACGTTAATGAACACAAGCATTTTAATGACAATTTGTTCAACCAATATTTATTGAGCCTCTCGCCTGCCAAGTCATCATGGAGACACCGCAGAGTGAGACGTGAACCAAACCCTCTGGAGCTCACATTCTAGCCAAGGAAGTAGACAAAGAAATAGACAGCTAAAATAATGTCAGGAAATAATAATGACTGAGAAAAAAGAAAACTAGGTAAGGGGTGAAGAGTGAGTAACATAGTTCAAGAAATTCTCCGTGAGGAATGGCATTTGAGGAAAGACCACCACTGAAGTGAGAGAGTGAGTTAGGCGATATCTGGGGAAGAGGAAACTGGCCAAACCCAAGGAGGACGTGCTTGGCATTTGCAAGGGACAGTAAGGAGGCCAAAGTGGCTGGAACACAGGGAACCAGGGCCCAGAGGGGGGATGAGGCAAGGCACGGGACCAAGATCCAGGCCATGAGGGGGCTGAGGCACAGCAAGGACTTGGGATTTGAACAGATGCCAGAACATCCCTGGAGCATGTGGAACAAAGGAGAGGTTGAATTGCACCAACATTTTTCCATTTTCATAAAGAGATAAACAATATCTAGTTTTTCCCCCCATTTTTATATCTATTTTAAGTGCCATTAAATCTTTTCCTCATAAAATTTATAGCATGAACATAGTTCATTGATTCATTTCTTGCTCATATCAAATTTTACAAAATTTAGCACCTGCCACTAGAAAGTTTATTAGTCAGAATTTCCCAGGGAGACAGAAACAACAGGGTGTAGATGTGTGTGTACACACACACACACACACACACACATCTCTCTATATCTATAGAGAGAGAGAGAGAGAGAGAAATAAATATGTGGGGGAGGATTTATTAGAGGAGTTGATATGCATAATTATGGAGGCTGAGAGGTCCCAAAACAGGCCATTTGCAAGCTGGAGACCCCGGATTGCCAGTAGCAAGGTTCAGTCCAAGTCTGAAAGCCTCAGAACCAAGGAAGTTAATGGTATCACCCTCAGTGCAAGGCCAAAGCCTGCTGTAAGGTCTTTGGTCCAAAGACCAGAGAGTTTAAAATTCTGTTATCCAAGTAAAAGGAGAATAGTGTGTCCCAGCTCCTGGAGAGAGGGACCACCTCATCTATTTTCTACCTCTGTTCTCTCCTGGCCCCCAGCTGAGTGGATGGGGCTACACCAGGGGCAGATCTTCCTCTCTTAGTCCACAGGGAGCACAAACTAACATAATCTCTTCTGGAAACACCCTCACTCTACGGATTCCTTAAGCCAGTTAAGTTGACGCCCAAAGTTGACCATCAGAAGACCAGTTCCTTGTTTTTTTTGTTTTTGTTTTCTTTTTCTATGACATGTTTTTGTCAAATCTAGTGTTTCTAGCCCAACATTTTCAGATCTAAATTTTTTCACAAATATTTGAATTTTCCATCATAAATATTCAATTTAATAAATTACCATGTGCAATTTTAGCCATTGCTTTTTTTATTTCATAGAGTTTTTGTTTTGTTTTTTTTTTCAAAATCAGAAGTTCTTACTTCTATGCCAATTATTTTGAGTGAGGCAAATTTCCCCCAGGTGAGTTTTTTTGCAGTTTGATATAATTCTTTAGTCAAGGTTTTGTCAGATGATGGCTTCTTCATTGTGCTTTGCATTGCTTACATATTCCAGTAATGTTAATTATGACTGGATTGTAAAAGAATAGTTTTAAAAACTGGTTTCTTAGAGCAAAGAGAAAAATATAAGATCTGAGTGAACCAAAAGGTCAAAATTATGAAGCCAAAATCTCCTACTCTTAGCATACAATAAATACTTCCAAACCATAGTCAAGACTGTCGTAACTTACCGCTGTGACAAGACCTTACACCTGAATTCCCATTTGTGCACTCCCAAGTAAAAATCTGTCTTTACATTTTTATTGCAAAAAAATCAGACATTATTTGCTGAAGTAGGACCCCATGCCTTAATTTCATACATTTATACAAGAATGGATCTCTGACCTGAAAAAAAAAAGATGTGAAAAAGCAAATTTACCTGAAGAACTTTTTTTTTTTACTTGTAAGTACAAATGACTTTACTCAAAGCTGATATTAAAATGATAGGCTGTTAACCGCAGGCCTAACTGAATGGTCTGGCTTTCTTTCCCTTTATGTAGACAGACTCACCTGTGCCCATCCTGCTGCTCTTCAAGAATGCTAATAGGTTTATGGGCCTTCAGAGCTGGAAGCGGCTTCATGGCTCTGTCCCTTCTCCAAGACATACAGGGCAGGAAAGCCAAACTTACCTAGCAGTCACCTGGGTGTGTGTCCACTCCTCCACTCTTCAGAACATCCTTATGAAGCAAGGATTTCTTCTCCATTTTAGAGACAAAGAAACTGAGGTTCTAGGAGGTTAAGCAACTTGCCCAAGGTCACATGATGGGTATACAAATGGCAGAGCCAGGAAATAAAATGCAGGGGTTAACCTGCCTCTAGAGCGCATGTATTTTTTTTTATTTATTTATTTATTTTTATTGTTGGAGATTTATTGAGGGTACAAGAAACCAGGTTACACTGATTGCATTTTGTTAGGTAGGAGTCTCTCTTACAATGGTATCTTGCCCCCAAAAGGTGTGGCACACACCGAGACCCCACCCCCCTCCCTCCTTCCAAAAGCTCATGTATTTTAATCCTATGTAACCCAGCTTAATAGGGGGTTGTATGTCACAGCACTGCAGTTTTCAAGCACCAGAGGGCGCCTTGTCCTAGGAGATGCTAAGCATTTTTCCCCTCTTGCAAACATTTGATTCCTCTATCACCCTCCCAAGGTGGGGAAAGAATTATTATGAAGACAATGCCCAGTTCTGTACTAACATGAAATACTTATGACCAATAAAGGAAATTTATAGTATGTTTCTCACAAAAACATGTATTGCCAGACCTGTTCCTCAGCAATATCACATTTAAAGGGGCCCTCCAGACACTATGGTATTTTGCAACGTGTACCACTGTGTCACAACTACGTTGTCCTAAGCCACACTGACCCTGATTTTCATTTTAGGAAAATAAATCCTGATTTCACTGACTTGGTGACATATGCAAAGCATTATGCAATGTGAGGTCTCCTATACCATCCAGCCTATTATATACATTGCAACTCAGGTTCACCCACTTCATCAAAATAAATCATTCCCTTTAAATGAACTACAATAACTTAAAAGAAAAAGCTGAAGCCATTTTTTTAATTTATCCTTATCCATCCAGGCCTATCTACTCTAAACAACTACTCAAATTATATTAATAACAAAAGCTTTCTCTGACTTCGTGATCTGAAAACCTCCCAGTTAATAACAGTTACACACTTTCACCCTTTTCTCCATAGTAGACTAACCATAAAGAACTGAGCCTGGACTGTCTGATGTATTATTATCATTGTATATTGTCAATTACTCAGCATTGCAAATGCTGAAACATTGCATGCATGGATCACTATGTTAAATTATAGATGGCAGTGCTGAGAATTATAATATATGAGGTCCCATCAGTACAACCTGCAGAACAATCCTTCAGATAAGTCTCTGGTTTAATGAGCACCAAAGCCCCATCCACATTAAGTGTATGAACGCAAAAAAAAAAAAAAAAAATCAAGGATCACAATTTATGAAGCAAAAATAGCACAGAAAGTTTGGGAGGAACGTAATTGTGGAGTTAACAAGACATAAGCAGTTCAGCATGTTAATAGCACAAAATACAACATAGCACCCATTTAAGTCTCCTCAGGAAGCCTTTGTACTCATCTGAAAGCCTACTATCAGCAAAGTATGAAAATATATATGAGGAATGAGTAAGCTGGAATGAATCCCCAGTGGCACTAAACTAGATTATTTCTCTAACCTGGAGTGGTAGAAGGAGGGGTGGGAGTGGGCCTATCAGGAATGCAATTCTGGGACCTCTTTGCTCTGTGTATATAAATCATTAAACAGCAGATAAATGATTTAACACTAATACAAACAAGGGTTCCCAGAGAATTAAATTTTCCTTTCCAAAAATGACTCAGAATAAAAGTGAATTAGGCCAAACCATTAACTCGATAAATGCCAGGAAATAGGATATCAGCACAAAATACGCCTCATAGAAACTGATGTGGCTGTCCCCAGAACCATCCATGTACTCATGAAGGTCCTCAATCAATACAGAATCTCTCCTTTATAGACTCATGAAGTCAGTTGCTATCTAGTACACAGGGGTCCCCAAGGGCCAGTTCCATGACCTAAGCTCACAATGAGGCCGTCTTAAACATTTTAGAGCAAAAGCAGAGGTGGAAGATTACCAACAATACTTCCTTTGGAAGGACTGCCCATTATTCTGAGATTCTCCCTTTCTTAATAATTGGCATAAAAACTCTATTTCCTTTTAAAGTGATCAATTTATTTTGAAGGTCCTTTAATCTATGTTCTTAATTTGGCAAGATAAAAAGTTAATAACCATAGGTTGAGCTCTAATTTTTAAAAATGTATCAGTCCATAAAATCCAAAAATAAATCTAAAAATCATCATTTTATAGTCTATGGTAGCCCAACTTTATAAATCAACATAGCTTCTGGTAAGAATCATGGAAGGCTGACTCTCTGTATTTTGCTACTGAAGTATAGTCAGAGAGAGCCACACAGTACAACCTAACTTTGGGAGCTGGTCCCAGCCTCCCTTAAAATAAATCAAATAAATGAAGATCTCTCAACTCTGTCTAATTGAAAGATCCTAGCTAAGAATCTCTCAGCTCTGCAGAGTTTGGTTACCAGGAATGCTGTGGTAGTCTATCTATGCTTGGTCTCCGCCCTTGGCTTAATATTGTAGACTAGTTGAAGAACATTTTCCCTCTCTGAACTGACCATTTCTTGACCTCCTTAATTTAGTTTCCACTCCACCCAGGTCCCCCCAGGCAGTGAACCTCATTTTCGCCTGTTCAATGGAACTGCCCTTTCCTCTGATCTTACAGCAAGGCCAGGGGCTGCGGGTATTCAGTAACTGAGAAGTGGTGATTGGACATGGCACCTCCCAAGGCCTGATCCACAGAAAAGGGCTTTGAAGTCAGCTTCACATTCCAGAAGAACTTCTGATGGGCTGCTTACATGATATGGAACAAGGTTATGCTAGCAGGGGCCATGAGTCTCTCATGCTCAGATCTACTGCACAGCGAGATAGCTGATTATTTTTACTGTATTATAGAACTTCAGAGCAATCAAAGGGAAAAAATTAAAAACAAATAGAAAGACCAAAAAAAAGCAAGCTTTGTACTAGGAGCACAACCCATGCTGGGGATCAAGGGTACTTCAAAGACACCAGGGGAGGTTGAGGCTCTGAGAATGGAGAAGAGAAGCCCATTCCTCCCCATGCCTGTCTTCACTCAGGCCCACTCCTCTGCCCAGATGTCCTCTCTTCCCCACCTCTTCTCTGTAAGTTCAAATTTTCCCCATGCTCCAAGATTCAATTAAAAACCACTTCTTTTAATAAGCCCTATTTAATAGCCATTTCTCTTAACACTTTTCTGCTTTTATTTGTGTAAATTTAAGGGGTACAAGTGCAGTGTTGTTATGTGGATATATTACACAGTAGTGAAGTCTGGGATTTTAAGAGGACCATCCCCCAAGTAATGACCATTGTACCTGGTAAGTAATTTCTCATCATCTGTCCCTCCCACCCTTCTGTCCATTTCACACTCTGCTCCCGTGTGTAGATATGATTTAGCTCCTACTCACAAGTGAGAGTATGCAGTATTTGACTTTGTTTCTGAGTTGTTTCATTTGAGAGACAGTTCCATCCACGTTGCTGCAAAAGACATGACTCCACTCTGTGCTATGGATAAGTAATATTCACTGTATTCCATTTTCTTCATCCATTATCCACTGATGGACATTCAAGTTGACTCCATATTTTTGCTATTGTGAATGCTCCTGTAACTAATATACAAGTGCAGGTATCTTCTTTATATATTTCTCTTAACATTGTGAAAGAGTTACAAGACAAGATCTATGTTTCATTCATTTTTTTTATACAGTTGATGTTCAATAATTACTTGCTGGATAGAAAGATGAATGAAAGAAAGAATGAATAGGCCAGATGATGTGTGGTCACACTTGTAATGCTAACACTGGAAGGCCTAGGCCAGTAGACCACCTGAGCTCAGGAATTTAAGACCAGCCTGAGAAACAGTGAGACCCCATCCCACTAAAAATAGAAAAATTAGCCGGGTGCCATGGCAGGTGCCAGCTACTCTGGAGGCTGAGACATGGGTATCACTTGAGCCTAAAATTAAGGCTGCTGTGAGCTAGGCTGAAGCCATGGCACTCTAGCCCAGACAACAGAGTGAGACTCTCTTGGGAAGAGGAGGGGAGAGGAGGGGGGAAGGAGAAGGAAGGGAGGGAAGAGAAATTATCTCATCCGATCCTCAGCACTATCCTGCCATAGGAAAGATAGAACCAATTAGGCATATTTTCCCCCACAGAGCTGATTTTTAAACAGAACAAAACAAAACCTGAGACTCTGAGAGACACAGTAACTCATCCAAAGTCACACCAATGGCCAGTGGCCAAGCAAGTTTCAAATCTGGATCAGTCCTTTGCCAAGAAAACACTCCTAGAGACACTTACCTGGGAGGAGGTGGTGGGGCGGGAGAGGGATACAGGAGATAAAGAAAGCAATGCTGGGAAATGGCCTTTGAGAGTCAGTTAATGCACATGAAACAAACAAGTTCTGAAAGTGTACATCCTCCCGGGGTAGTTGCTGCCTTTGGGAAATGCCAGACCTCGCTGCCACACCCATCTGTGCCAGGAACCCAGGCAGGGACTCTCAAGGTGGTTAGCAAGTCCATACAGGTAGGTCTGTTTGAGTAGGTCTCTTGAACTAGATGAAGTCAAACTTCAGCACTACGGTTCATTCATTTCTTCAACAAGCATGATTTGTGGACTTATCTATAAAAGGCTGAAAAGAAAAGTCCTGTTTCAGATATCAAGGCTGCAAACTCAAGTACAGAGACCTTAAGGACTTTTTATTATTGTTGTTGGTCATTTGTTTTGTTTTGTTGAGACAGAATCTCACTCCGCTACTGTGGGTAGAATGCTGTGGTGTCTTAGCTCGGAGCAACCTCAAACTCTTGGGCTCAAGGCATCTTTCTGCCTCAGCCTCCCAAGTAGCTAGGACTACAGGCACCTGCCCAACACCTGGCTAGTTTTTCTATTTTTAGTAGAGATGGGTCGAGCTCTTACTCAAGCTAGTCTCCAACTCCTTAGCTCAGGCAGTCCACCCACCTTGGCCTCCCAGAGTGCTAGGATTGTAGGCGTGAGCCACTGTGCCAGCCTGACTCTAAGGATTTACAGTGAAGGAAACAGAGGTTCTGAGCATTAAATTTCTCTCAACTCTACAAGGCGGAGCCAGGACAGAGTCACACGTTTTCAGACTCTAAGGTCCTCAGTTGGCTTTCTGCTTTTACAGAAAAAGGGAAATGAGGCAGAATGAGGTTAACTTGATTTACACCCTACGTTGGGCAGAGAAGAGCTAGGATTTATGAGAGCCAAATCCCACAGCCGTATTTCAGACATTAAATGAGGCTCCCTCCTAAGGAGGCAACACTGTGGGGAGACTGCTTTCTTTTCCTTCCTTTTTTTTTTAGAGACAGTCTCACTTTGTCACCCTCAGTACAGCTTACAGCAACCTCCAGCTCTTGGGCTTAGGCGATTCTCTTGCCTCAGCCTCCCAAGTCGCTGGGACTACAGGCACCCACCACAACCCCCAGCTATTTTTTGTTGCAGTTTGGCCGGGGCTGGGTTTGAACCCGCCACCCTCAGTATATGGGGCCAGCGCCCTACTCACTGAGCCACAGGTGCTGCCCTCTTTCCTTCCTTTTATACCAAAAAGTCCAAAGCCCCATCCAGCAGGAGTTCTCAGTAACTGAGCAGTCTCCACTGGGCCGCCCACTGCCTCCCTAGAAGACCCAGGCCTTTGCATAGCAGATACCCCCAAAATCGTACGAGTTCCCAACAGCAGACAGTTGTTCATGCGTCTTGAATTTCAAATTACTAATTGTCTTTTGATCACACATGAGATGGTGGGAAAATGAATTTTGAAAAGGTATGCTCTGTTAGCAAATAGCAAAATAATGGAGGCCCAAGTCACAAATAATACTCCATTTTCACTTTGTATTAGAAAGCTCTTCTGCTGAATAGATATTCATCTGTAGACAGACTGTTCTTCTCCCTGTGTTTCCCTGAAATGACATGCACCTTGCTCACCACAGCGTGCCCCATACCTAGCACAGTGGCTGGCACAGAGCGAAAGCCCAATAAAGGTTTGCTGGATGTTGATGTGCACTTGTGTGCAGGAACACAACGGCTGTTATGTAACCTGCTCTCCAGGCAACACTGGGGATTGATTCTTCATGGAAAGACCCACATGATTTCAACAGAACTCCCTAGGTTTAGGAGGGCAGGGGGAAGAGGATGGGAGGCTCCCTGTGTCTCTGTTTCCTCAACAATTCCAACGACAATGCAGCTGGATGTTGGATGCCCCTGGGAAACTGAATACGTCAGCCCACACTGACGACCACAATTGCATCCAGTGCCACCTGTAAGACACGTTTAGACAATTGAGCCGATGGTAGTAGCTGCGCACAGCTGGCCTGGGGACACCTGGAGACTGGGAAGCTTGTAGAAATCCATAGCTTCAAGTCACTATCCAGGAAAAGCAGCATATGGCTCTGCCAAGCCACCAAGACTATGATGCCTCGGTGTCACCCTTGGTAGAGTGCTGTGGCATCACAGCTCACAGCAACCTCCAGCTCTTGGGCTTAGGCAATTCTCTTGCCTAAGAGATGCGATAAGGAAGAAGGCGCAGAGTGATCATCAGTCAAACATCCTCTTTGTGCCAAGCGTTTAGAAATTGATGCTATTACCCCCATTGGAGATATTAGAAAATTAAGACTTCCAAAGTTCAAGTAGTTTGTACAAAAGCACTCACCCCAAAAGGGGTGGAGCTAAGAGACAAATTCGGTTTTGTCTGAAGCCAAACCTCACCTTCTCTTCACCTCTGTCCTCTGTGTGCTGAAAGGTGCACTAGATTCTATGCACAATTCTGTGCTCACTTGATGGGGGCAGTCCTTTTCCTGGGGCTGAGCATGTCATGCTCCTGTTCCAAAGACAGCTTGTTGGTCCATTAAGTATCTAGTATAAGAGTTCCCCTGGGACAGCCAGAAGCCAAGGTCATGGCATTCCCTTCAACGTGCATGTTTAATCCATACATTCCCTCTTCCTTCATCTTTCATAATTTTTGTTTTTCTTCTGACTTCCTGTTCCCTTTCTGCCTAGAACTTGGGCTTACAATGACAGCCCTGTTGCCCTCAAAGCTGAGACATGTGCCAAGCTCAGATTCTAAACAGATTAATTTATTAGGTCCTGGAATGGCCAAATTCATGGCTGACATCATTTCTGAGAATCTGGCTGCAATGCGTCAGGACATGGTGTGAAAGTCTAGGATCAGGAACCGATCTTCCCCACTTGAGGGAAAGGCTTGATGAGGAAGCAGAAAGGTAGAAGAACTCTCTGGAAGGCTGAGTGTGTTGTGTGAGGTACATGGCAGTAGAGATTTGGTAAAGCAGGCAGCACCAAGTAGTTCTTTTTTTTTTTTTTTAAGAGACAGAGTCTCACTTTGTCACCCTTGGTAGAGTGCTGTGGCGTCTCAGCTCACAGCAACCTCCAGCTCTTGGGCATAGGCAATTCTCTTGCCTCAGCCTCCCAAGTAGCTGAGGCTACAGGCATCTGCCACAACACCCGGCTATTTTTGTTGTTGTTGTTGCAGTTTTGGCCAGGGCCAGGTTCTATCCCACCGCCCTCGGTATATGGGCTAGCACACTACTCACTGAGCCATAGGTGCCACCCAGCACCAAGTAGTTCTAATGGAGGGAAAAGCTGTCCTGTGATACGAACCAAGGATGATGGTAGGAAATTGAATAGTGGGCAGTGCTTAGGAACTAACCAGGAGTTAGGCTCATAGATGCCCATCAGGAGGCCCATGGGGACACAGCCACTGGGCTGATGGTCGAAGCCAAGACCATAGGTCCTGGAAAGCTTGCTAGGAGCAAGGTAGAAGTGCAAGGACACAAGGGCTGGCAGCTGCACAAGTCATAGAACCTGGACTGAGGCAGCACATGAGCGCTCAGGGCAGAGCCACACCTAGGGAAAGAGGCTGCTAGGGTTTTTGCTCCTGCCAGCCTACCGCCAATCCTCAATGCCAACTCCGTACCCAACAGTTTGATTCCACTCTGATCCTGACCACCAGAGTTAGCACCAGACTTCATAAGCTTAAGGGGTTCAGTGCGACAAGACCACCCTCTCTGGGTGCCTGGGTTGCCTGCACTTCTGTCTGACTCGGCTACAAAGTCAGGATTCCCCACTATCTTCCCTTTCAATGTGAACAACTTGCTGAAATGACTCACAGAACTCAGGAAAATGCTGTACTTACTATTATAGTTTATTATAAAGGATTCAAATTTAACAGCCAGGTGAAGAGATCTATGTTAGGCCTAGTGGGCCTAGGCTAAGACAGAAAGGTGTCAGGCCTAGGCTATCATGGAAAAATACCAGTTAACTCCTGGCAAATTTCTGGACTGCAAGCTTTCAAAATTAAAAAAAAAAAAATGAAATAAGGCTAGTTCACTCCCAAGATAGATGGGAAAGTACTAATGAAGTTCTTGTTTCTAGTTCACTCCAAGTTTCTTGCTTGGCTAACTCCCTAGGAAACAGACCGAGAGGTACCAACTGTTCCTGGACTGACTTTTAAATACTACCAGGTGAGGAAAGTACAAAATATACGGGGAGAAAGTATCAAAACTAAGATGTATAGGGGGGAAATATTAAAACAAAGATGTATGATGCATGACTAACTGCAAAATTCTGCTTCTGTACAATGCTTGCTTGCTACCCACCTGGATGCATCTGGACAGCTTGCCTGCCAACCAGGATTCAGACCAAGCCTTAAAAACCTAACCCCTTAAGCCCTCAGGGCTGCTGTCAGAAACCCCATGTTGGGATACTGAGGCAATCACCAGAGGCTCTTCAATAAAAGGACTCCTCTTATTTAACTTGTTTGGCAGTGTGGTCTTTGTGGAACTCGTGGGCACAACATCTAGAGTGTGAGGTCCAGACATGTCCGCAGCACAGGGGCCTCTGTCCCCACAGAGCTGGGGTCCACCACCCTCCCACCACATGGATTCCTTGCCTCCCATCATTCAGAGAATCCCGTGGAGGTTTCATTACATAGGCATGATTGTGGCCACTGGTGACAAACTCTCTAGTCTCTCTCCCCTCCCTAAGGATGGAGAGGTGAGGCTGAACGTTCCTGGCCCACAGCCCCACCCTGCAGCTATCTGGAAGCCCCTCAGCCAAGAGTCAGTATTAGCGTAGCAAAGGCATTTATCACTCAGGAGGTTTCAAGGTTTTTAGGAGCTTGGTGCCAGGAACCATGACAAAGATCAAATAATTTTTATTATACCATGGAGGTAAACGTCCTGCTATCAGAATCAAGGTCAGGGCCACACTGTAAAAGGACGACTTTCACCTGTGTCCTCCACATGCACCAGAGCCTCAGCAAGATAGGAGGACAGAGGGAAGCCTGGGCGTGTAAGGCCCTGAGCCATGCAGGAAAGAAAGATAAGGAGTTTAAGCTGAAATGAGAGACCAAGAAAGGGTGTCTGGAAAAGCCACTGTAGCTCCCACGGCTTCTGAGCTCCTGCTGAGTCCTGGTGTCACCTGGCTCCTCTGCTTTACCCAGGTGCTTTTTAAAAATTAAGAATAAATAGGGGCCAGTCAAGGTGGCTTCCACCTGTAATCCTAGCACTCTGGGGTAGCCAAAGTAGAAGGATTACTTAAGGTCATAGTGGTGCACCACTGTAGTCTCAGCTGCTCAGGAGGCCAAGGCAGGAGAATCGCGTGAGTCCAGCAGTTCAAAGTTGCAATGAGCTATGATGATGCCACTACACTGTAACCCCAGCAATGGAGTGAGGCTCTGTCTCAAAAAAAAAACCCAAAATCCTAACAAAAATGCCTAATCAGCCGAAAATATGGAACTAACACAGATGGAAGGAACAAGTACAGATAGAGAGTCAGGAGCTACCCCATGCCGGTCATAAACAAGGCACAAAATGGGTGAACTTTCCATCCGCTGGGCCAAATGGTTGATTGAATGATTACAGAAAAAGCAAGAGAAGACAGACAACTATTCATTCCAAAGCCTTTCGTGCCCACTCTAGGCCAGGTCCTGTCCTCCTTGCTGGTGATGCAAAGCAGAGCTTCATTTAGCCTCCAATAGAACCAGACTGATTCTGGGGCAAAAAGTCTTTGGGCTGGTCCCAATGCTCAACAAGAGACGGGCTGTCAGGTAATGACTACTATCCCCTGGCTTTCTGCAGCCAGGCCTCTGGCTGAATGAGAAACAGGATGACTTTTTACTCCTAGAATTTACTTCGTCTGCAGAGCTCATGTTTCTTGATCTTCATGGGATCTTTTTTGTTTTCAAGACAGAGCCTCAAGCTGTTGCCCTGGGTGGAGTGCTGTGACATCACAGCTCACAGCAACCTCCAACTCCTGGACTCAAGCAATCCTCCTGCCTCTGCCTCCCAAGTAGCTGGGACTACAGGCGCCTCTTCATGGGATCTTATGAAAGATACGTGGACACTCTTCCCTCATATGTATTCTCAAAAAAGCACAATTCCTCCCTCCCATCTTGTCCAATTTTCTCAAATGTCAGAATTTGTCCAATATTATTAAATTACCTTTTCTTGGAAAAAAAATTCCCTTTAAAGAAATGCCTTTCCAAGGATACATTTAGAAGTTTAAAATAGCTGTAGACAGCTATTCCAGCTCCCACACCCCCTTTCCCTCTCTCTGTGTGGGACTCCCACTGAGCAGTTTTGTGCGGGAGTCAACTGGGCTAAAAGCCTTCCCTGCTGGGGGTGGAAGTGGACAAGTCAGAACATTGTCAGAACTTGGCCTTTGGCCTCCATGTGTCAAGACAGAAGAAAAGCACTTGGGCCCCATGTGTTAAAAACTGCAGAGAGTTTTCTTTATTTATTAACATTTCTTTGTCCCAGGACACAGAAAGAGCTGATAGAAAGTGCATGGATGTTAAAGGAGAGAATGCTTTGCATCTTGGTGGCTCTTCCGCTATAGAAAAGTTGCTTTTCCTTCTCCTCAAGTTTGGACCCGGGTTTACCAAGCTGCGCTCTGCAGTCAGCCCTTGGGTCTGACCTCTTGTACCTGTCTCATTGCCATGACGAAAGCACCCCTGAGAACCTCCTCCTCACCGTGGCATTAACATTCCTATGCACAGAGATCCATTGTTCACACATATTTTGATTCTCTTTTTCAGAGAAAATGGGTATGAAATTATTTTTAAAAAGAAGAATGAGTCCTTGAGTTTTTCTGTCCTCACAAGAATCCGTGGAACTGTTCAAGAGGCCCTTGTTCATATATTCTCTTTGGAGTCTCTAGTGATCTACAGTTTACTCATTTAAGGTGGTATGTTTTCCCATACACAGTCATCATTCTGAGTTTGTTTGAAGACAGAATACACGGCCTTGATAATCATCATCATGGATATATATTTGGCCAAGGGGACATTTTCTATTGAGCATACTTTTTAGAGGATGAAGTGCTCAAGAAAGAATGTATGTAAGGCACTGAAAACAAGATTTGCCCTCTATTCTGTGTGCCTTTACCTGCCTAAAGATGTTCTTCTACTGAACAATGTCTTCCTGCTTAGAGGCTGAGACAGACCGTGATTAGGAGGAACCGAATCTTGGGTCCTACAGAAGTGCTACTCCAAGTACCAATCACAAAGTGTAACTGTCTATGGGCAGAAATTAAAATAACTATAAACTGTACGATTTGACATTCACACAACATCAGAGCACGTGACCAGTGACTTGTTTCTCTTCTTTGTAAGCCACCCCTAAGAGTCCATCAGAGACGTGTTTCTTTGAACAAGGTAAAGGCCAGCTTGAATGCCATCTGTCTCATATGATGAGTCACCTGTGGCGTGAGCCACACAGTGGTACTAGACTATGATGGATGGGAAATGTTTTTAAATAATAAACTAAAGAAGAATAAAACTGAAAATATGGGGAGGGGGTGGGGAGGGGAGGGGAGAAGGGCGGATGGGTGGTGGGAGGGTGACCGGAAAGATCACCTATATGGTCTGTCTAACAAGGGTACAAGTGAACTTTTCTAGAACTAGAGTATAAATGTTTTAACACAATAACTAAGTAAATGACACAAAGTCTATGTTAACCAGTTTGGTGAAAATATTTCAAATTGTATATGAAAACACTACACTG
>CAUYQV010175100.1:0-13955 GCA_963574575.1 Galagoides demidoff | reverse complement strand
TGGCATCCTAAGCACTGAGCTACAGGCACCCAGCCTCAGATGAAACTTTTCAAGGCAGAAGAGTGTAGTCACTGGCCTTTAACCTTCTCAAAACAATTTTCAGTCTAGGATTCTATATCCTGCTAAACTAAGTTTTATTTCTGATGGAGAGAAATCAGATATTTTACTGACATGCAATTGTTGAGGAAATTTGTGACAACTAGGCAAGAATTTTTCAGACCCATTCTAGAACAAAGCCTAACTTCCACAATGGCACAAGGGGTAAAACTAAGCTTTGGATCTCTACAAAATGAGATGATCAAAACCACCATAACTATCCATTCTCTCAACAAATGTGAATGACTTGAGTTATCCACTAAGGTGGCATAGCTGGCTGACTGGATGCCAAAGCTCAAGCCCAATATCTGGTATCTCCAAGAAAGAAACCCTAACCTCTAAGGATAAAACAAGACACAACATGAAGGGATGGAAAACAATATTCCAGGGAAATGGAAATCAGAAAAAATCAGGGGTTGCAATCTTATTTGGATGTACAATTGGATTTAAACCAACAAAAAATAGTAATGGCAAGGATGGGCACTATATACAAATCAAGGGAAGCATACAACATGAAAAGATTTCAATAATTAACACCCATGCACCCAATCTAAACACTCTTTGATACATAAAACAAACCCTAAATGTTCTGAAGAATGTATCTTCCAGTACCATAATAGTTGGAGATTTTAAAACACCATTGACACCCACTTCCAGTACCATAATAGTTGGAGATTTTGACAGCCCTAGTTTCTCTAAGAAGGAACTAAACAAGAAGTAATGCACTTAAACATGACCCTAGAAAAAATGGACTTAATAGATATGTACAGAACATTTCATCCTAAGAAAACTGAACACACATTTTTCTCATAAGCAAATGGATCATCCTCCAAAATTGATCATATCTTAGGGCACAAATCTAACTTCAACAAATGTAAAAGAATAAAAATTATTCCTGTATCTTCTTAAACACGCATGGAATAAAAATTGAACTCAAAAAACAAGAATCCCTCATAAAGTTATGGAAATTAGATAACTTTATGCTAAATGACTGCTGTGTTAAGAATGAAATGAAGAGGGATATCATTAGAATTCTTGAACAAAATGATAATGAAGCTACCAGCTATCAAAACCTGTGGGATGGCTCGGCACCTGTGGCTCAAGTGGCTAAGGTGCCAGCCACATACACCCAAGGTGGCAGGTTCGAATCCAGCCCGGGCCTGCCAAACAACCATGATGGCTGCAACCAAAAAATAGCCGGGTGTTGTGGCGGGCGCCTGTGGTCCCAGCTACTTAGGAGGCTGAGGCAGGAGATTCACTTGAGCCCAGGAGTTGGAGGTTCCTGTGAGCTGAGATGCCACGGCACTCTACCCAGGGGGCCAGCTTGAATCTCCTGTCTCAAAAAAAAACAAAACAAAAAACCCCCCCAAAACCCAAAAAACCTGTGGACTACTGCAAAGGCAGTTCTATGAGAAATTTATAGCATTAGCCTTCATCCATAAAACAGAATGAGAGCAAATCAATAATCTAACGGATTGGATTGGCGCCTATAGCTCAGTGGGTAGGGCACCAGCCACATATACTGGAGCTGGCAGGTTTGAACCTGGCTTGGGCCTACCAAACAACAATGACAACTACAACCCCCAAATAGTCAGGTGTTGTGGCAGGTGCCTGTAGTCTCAGCTACTTGGGAGGCTAATTCAAGAGAATCACATAAGCCTAAGAGTTTGAGGTTGCCGTGAGCTGTGATGCCATGGCACTCTACCAAGGGTGACATAATGAGGCTCTGTCTCAAAAGAAAAAAAAAAAAACTAATGGATTATCTCAAGCAACTGGCAAAGGAAGAGCAATGCAACCCCAAACTTAGCAGATGAAAAGAAATAGCCAAAATCAGAGTAGAGTTAATGAAATTGAGAACACAAGAATTATTTGGAAGATTAACAAAACAAAACCTTGGTTCTTTAAAAAGATTGACAAAATTGACAAGTCCTTGGCCAGACTAACCAGAGTCAGAAAAGTGAGATCTCTAATAATCTCAGTCAGAAATGAAAAAAAGTAAATAACAACAGATATCACAGAAATCTACACAAAAAGTCCTGAACTATTACTACAAAAAACTCTATGCACAGAAATTTGAAAATGTAGGGGAAATGGACCAATACCTGGAGACATATCACCTTCTTAAACTCAACCAGAAGGAATTAGAAATTTTGAATTGATCCATATCAAGCACTGAAATTGTATCTTCCAAAAAAGAAAAGCCCTGGACAACATGGTTTTACACAAGAATTCAACCAAACCTTCAAAGAGGAACTAGTATGTATGTTGCATCACCTATTCCAAAACATAGAGAAGGAAGAAATCCTCCCCAACACTTTCTATGAAGCACAGTACCCTGATTCCAAAACCAGGAAAGGACCCAACACAAAGGGAAATGATAGGCCAATATCATTAATGAATAAACTGCAAAAATATTCAATAAGATCCTAGCAATCAGAGTACAGCTACACATTAAAACAATTATATATCGTGATCAAGTAGTTTTTATCCCAGGGATGCAAGGTTTGTTGAACATATGTAAATCCTTAAATGTAATTCACCACATAAATAACACCAAATACCATATGATTCTCTCAAATGATGTACAAAAGGCTTTTTACAAAATCTAGCATCCTTTTTCTGACAAGAACACTTAAGAAAATAGGCTTAAGTAGGACATTTCCTAAACTGGTAGAGGCCTCTACAGCAAATCCACAGCAATATCATACTGAATGGAGTAAAACTGAAGCATTTCCACTTAGAACTGGAACCAGACAAGAATGCCCCCTATCTCCATTGTTATTCAACATAATGATGGAAATCCTAGCCAATGCAATCAGGTAAGAGAAGGCAATCAAGGGTATTCAGATGGAGCCAAAGGAGGTCAGACTCTTGCTGTTCACAGATAACATGATCTTATACCTGGAAAACTCCAGGGACTCAAAAAGTTCTTAAAAGTGATCAAGAAATAAAGTCTCAGGATACAAAATCAATGTCCACAAATTAGTAGCCTTCATGTGTGCCTGTAACAGTCAAGCTGAGATAGCCAAGGAGTAACCTTGACCACAGGCTGGTACTTTGCCTTTTGTTTGAGACTCCTTGCTAATTGAATCATAATAATTTAATGAGAAAGCTAGAGGAAACCCCACCAGTAGCTAGTTATGAAATAATAAGGAAATAAGTGGAAAAAAATAAAGCAGAAAGACTAGCATATCAATTGTTCTTCAGATAGCACCACCTATGTGTCCTACATTGCCTTAGAGTTCCCTGGATTAGGGCATGTGTTACACTGCATTGATTGACTTTATGTAATCAGAGCATAAACTCTAAGAAAAACTCTCATATGGCATAGCAGTAATGGTGAATTTGGTGACTCAGTCTGCCTATCTCTGAGGACAGCATCTGCACATGTACCTCTATATCCTTGGGTCAGTTATTCTGTCTGTATGGGTTTCATTATCATTTTTGAAAAATGAAGATGATGATATAATACTATCTACCCCATAAATTATTGTTGGTGTAGCTTATATTAAGCCACCCATCTAAAACCCTTTGCACAGGGCCAGGCACATATTAGCATTCAGTAACTATGAAATGGTACTGATGATCATTGCTACCCTCCAAGTACAGTGCTCAGTGCACAAAACATTTTCAAGAGAGATGCAGTTTAGTAAATAACTCCCAAAAGTTGTCTCACGGAGCAGCTATCTTGATATATAAATAAAATGGCACGTTTTATTTTAAATGGCACATTATCACAACATTATATCCCTGGTTAACTTATCAGACAATTCTATTTGATTCATTTAGTAGAATTTTATGAAATACTGTGGCAGCTATATAGGGATAATAGAAACTTGAAATATGTCACAGGAGATATTTCTTTGTTCAACAAAGATTTCTGAAGCAGATACAGTTTTGAAGCGTTGTGAAAACACTCAGAAAATTATGAAAAATAAACTCCTCCCTTCCTTTTTTTTATGAGACAGAGTTTCACTGTGTTGCCTTTGGTAGAGTGCTGTGGCATCACAGCTCACAGCAACCTCAAAATCTTGGGCTTACGTGATTCTCTTGCCTCAGCCTCCTACGCAGCTGGGAGTACAGGTGCCTGCCACAACACCTGGCTCTTTTTTGTTGCAATTATTGTTGTTTAGCTGGCCTGGGCTGGGTTTGAACCTGCCAGCCCTGGTGTATGTGGCTGGCACTGTAACCACTGTGCTACAAGTGCCAAGCCTAAACTTCCCATATTTTTATTAATAACATATTTATCACTCAACAAATAATAGGAATTTTTAAAGGCTCTTTACATGTACTATTTCATTTCCCTGTGACAAAACTCATCAAGGTAATGTGTCTATTTTAAAGAGAAGAAAACTGGGATTCAAACAGTAGCTTGCCCAACATTTTTCAGCTAGAATTTCAAGAGCTGAAACCCCCTTTCTTTGTATTTGCAAATCCTATATTCTTTTCACTATCTTACTATCTCTCTTTCAACAATTCTCTATAATTTCAGGTAAAATGGAATAAGCACCTATTGAAGGTACAAGACATTTGCACTAAATTGTTTATCACAGTTCAATTTATAATTGCCAAGATGTGGCAACAACCTAATGCCCATCAACCCAGGAATGGATAAACAAGCTGCAGTATATGTATACCATGGAATACTATTCAGCCATAAAAAATATGGAGGACTAGAGACACCTCCTTTGTAGCTAGTCATAGAAGTATTCATTTGTCATATTCTCCAGTAGGGCTCCCATTTCTCTGGGGTGTTCTTCTTCTTTTTCTGGGATAGCTACAATAGGTATATTTGAAGACTTCATGATGTCCCATGATTCTCTGATGGAACATTTTGCTTTCTATCTCTTCTTTTCTGCCTCTTTAACTGCCTGTGTTAGCTTAAGAGCTTTATCCTCTAGCTCTGAGATTCTTTCTCCTCCATGATCTAATTTTTCACTGATATTTTCACTGCATCTTTAAGTTCCCTGATTAAATCCTACAGTTCCTTAAGCTCCCCACCTATCCTTTCTATATTCTTCATATCATTCATTCATTTTTTCTTCTGTTTTTGGATTTCCTTTGTTTATTTTGTACTCTCTCAGCAATTTCCTTAGTTGTTTTGGCCATCCATATTTTTAATCCCCTGTCAATTTTTATAATTTCTTTATAGGAAGAAACCTCTATGATATCTACCTTATGATCCCTTAGGGGGTTACTCTGTTCTGGTTTTTCATGTTGCCAGGATTTTTCTGTTGATTCTTCCTCATGAGTGTTTTCTTCTTGTACACTCCCTTCTCCTATTTTTTCCTTTCACTTCTTTCTTCTGTTTAAATTAACTTGTCTCTGTGCTTTGTTGTTGAAGTGTCATTTTGGTATAGCATTAAAAGGAAGAGAAGAGTGAAGAACAAGAAGGGAAAAGAGACAGAAAAAGAAAAAATAAAAAGAAAAGGATAGGTAAAAGGATAGACTGACAAAAATAACAGAAAGAGAGAGACAGGAGTAATTGTGGAATTCAACAGGGTGCTTTGTACTACACCAATTCCTGGCTTTTGAGGGGCTGAGATGGGTGGGTTCCTCTTGGTCAGGATCTGCTTACCAGCATGAGCAAAAACAAGACCCCACCTCTACCAAATTGAGAAGAAACAAAACAGCAGCATGTCACAGTGGGGACTTATCAATAGCATCCTTCCAAAGGTCCCTCAAAAGTAGAAGGACCCCCTAGACCAGGGAATTAAGGTATCCTTGAGACAGGCCAATGTTGTGGCACCCAAGCCCAGGCCTCAGAGTGAGTCTCTGTCCCATAAATGAAATACAGATTGACAAAGAATAAAACAGATCAGAAAAAATAAAATAATAAAAAGTATACAAAGATAATTGAAAATAAAATTATATAAGGTATAAAGGAAAAAGGGAGTATATCTTAGTTGTTATTTGAGAAATTTATGTGGGAAAATAAGAAAAGTAGAAAAATCTTGGAAAAGGAGAGAAATGGAAACCAAAGAAAGAATAAATGGGGTAGAAAAACTGTAGTGAAAATGGAGCCCTATAATTAGGAAGAAAGTAAAAATGGAAAAATTAAAATAAAACTAAACACAACAATCAAAAATCTTAAGGGAAAATATTGGGGAAAAAAGAATTAAAAAAACCATAGCAAAATGAAGCCCTTATTATTGAAGATTCAGTGAAAAATTATAAATACAAAGAAAAGGAAAAATATAGGAGAAAAAATTAAAAAAAGGGAGGGAATATATATACATATACATATAGCCTGGACAATAGGTAACATTCTGGGGTATGAGATGGTAATCACGATGCTGATATAGCTGTATAAAATGGGATCTAGAAGCTATATCTTGCTGAGGATACCTAGTCCCATCTTCCTGATTTCTTTGTCCTCAATCCCTGTAGGGTTGGGAGCCTGAAGCTCTCATCAGCCTGCTTAATAGACACACCTAGAACCTTTACAAACAGTGTTCCTTGGCCACACAGTGGCTTTCCAAGGAAAGCAGGTTTTGCTCAAGTCTCCCTACAGGTGGCTGCCCAACCCAGCAGGCATGCCAGAACCAGCCTCATACTAGGATCCTTTGGGCTGTTCCTCCCAGGTAGCTCTCCCACAATGGCTGTGCCTTGCCAGCAGCTGAACAATGAGAGCTCTACTCCACCCAGTAACTTAATCCCAGCTCCTGGGCACTGTTCAAGATGACTCGCTCACCCAAACTCTCCCAAGGTAAATCCCCAAGTGCCCAGGTCCAAATAACCAAACCAAACCAAAACAAAACAACCTGCAGGGCAGTCCTCCTCTTTCTGAAAACCACCCCCAAACTGTTTGGCCTCTGCTGGCATGCAAGCACTCACTTCTGTGCTGGTTCTCCACTGTTTCTGACCTCTTTGTAGGCTCCTGGAGTCTCCTTCTGCCTTTCTGTACCCTTAAAGTGATGTTTCCAGGCAGGGACCTCCAAGCCAGATGTGGCTGGAGTCCTCCTCTTATCTTGCCATGACTAGCTACAAAGGAGGTGTCTCTAGTCCTCCATCTTTATCTTCCCTAAAAAAAAAAAAAAAAAAAAAAAATTCATAATGATTTCACGAAGTGTCCACACATTTTTTCTATTGCCTTTAAATAAATGTATCATTTCAGGGTCCTGAGTACTTTGAAAAGTTTAGTAAAACCAAGTATAGGCAAAGGAAAAAGGACCATTACTAGACTATGTTATATAGGAAGGATATATTGTTAATCATATATAATGTAAGCATTTATATGTGCTAACAAATTTATGTGAAATAATAATTATCTTCTATTACATAATTATAACATCTCATATGATTGCATGTATTTGTGAATTCACTGTACTTTTTAATAACCAATTTTATGATTAATTTTTCATCTAGCAACTGAAATTTTTATAGAAAAAGCCCACAAATACGTATTTTAAAATATTATTCAATCAGAAGTTCACACATTATTGCTAACTTGTTATAGACCTCAAAGGCACTTTTCTCCATTTTTCTCATGCTATGGATACATAAAAAAATTTGGTGATTGATTAAAATGAGTATTAAATAATAGTTTTATCTCTATGAAACTTTCTGTTAATAGTTGAGACTTCTGAATTGGAATATGGATTCTAATAATAAAATATAGTGATTAAACACCAGAAGTTACAGAAATGTAAAAACTACATCAATGACACAGAGCTATATGATACAAAGAATAGAAGTGTAGAAGGAAACAATGTTTACCCATTATTTTGCAATAACTCTCAACTGTTCTGTTTCTTCTTAATAAAATTATAATATTAATAAATTGGCACAAATATTATCATTTATGTCAAAAGTTTTTGCCTTCTTAGCATTATCAACCTTATTATTCTCCTTATTTAAGAAAGGTGCAAATTCACTCTGATATTAGAAAATGATCTCATAAGATTAGTGCCAATGTGGATTCTGAACAACCTAAAAAGGACTCTGGCCCATTAATTTCTTCAGAAGAATATTCTGCTACATAAAATCATCATCAAAGCAAAACTTTACTATCCTGCACAGATCTTAAATATAAACTCTGATTCACAGAAGCATGTGGTGTACTTCATTAGCACTCTGCACCAAGGGGAAAATGCTAAGGTTGTTTGTTATTGCTTGCCCTTTTGTTACATGACAATGTTATAGAAACCAGGTCTGGGATGATAAGGTGATGATGGAGATGTGGATTGACCCTGTATGTAAAAGTACATCATGCAGTAGGACTGTGGTACCACAGTGAGAGGAAAACTAAGACAATAAATGTTAAGGCCTGTAAATAGCAGGGAGTCATGAACACAGTGCCAATGAACAGACCCCAATTAAGGAAATAAAAGTAGACATTGGCCTACACTTTCTAATCAGATGCCAGGAGCAAAACCTCTGGAGAATGATAAACCTGTGGCCATTTAATGACACACAGGATCTTTGCATTCAATCAGATAAATGTTTATATTAACTATAATGGAAATCATTACGTGCACACCTTTAACTCTGAAAAATGAACCAGCATATTAAAAAGTGTATTTAATTCATTAGGTAGCATATATGCACCCAAACAAAGCAGAAAAATGTTAAATTCCAGAAAAAAGTCCATATGGAATTATTTCATGTCTTTTTGTGGAGTTACTTAAATAAATTCTACTCATATTTGCTAATATGTTAGTGTCTTATGCAAAGCAAAACTAAAAAGTTATATTGCTGATAAAACCACATTTTGCAGCTGCATAGAGAACCCTCATTTCATACAGAGCATTCAATGCAAAATTGAAATTGCATAGCAAGAAAGGTGTTAGAGAACACTTCTCCAAGTGTTCTCTAAGGTATAAGTTAAAAATCCTTATCTGGAGGGTGGATCAAGATGGTGGACCAAAAGAATTGTTAAGATGAGCTCTCCGAGTAAAACTGGGGAAAGAAGAAAACCTAACCATACTTGGTGCAGGGACCTTACCTGGAGTTGTAGCTCCAGAAGCACAGTGAGGTGGTAGTGTGCAGGAGACAGTGTTGGATCTGGAGCTGGGGAGGTCTGACTCAGTAGGCAAGTTACTGGGAGCTTCTGGGAATGGCCAGCACCCCCCACAGAGGTCTGAGGATGGGAGGAAGACTTTCTGCAGTTTTCGCTTTTCAGGAGAAACTGCATGTTGAGTGGAAAGTTTGGAAGGGTGGGAAGACTGGAACAGTATGCAGCAACCAGATTTGAATACCGTGAGGAGTAGATTTACCATTTAGTGGCTGGCAAGGCAGTCATACTGGGAAGATCCTGGTTGCCAGGGGCTGCCTTGTGGAAAGGTCATGACAGTGGACCTCTCAGCAGGGGCCTAAAAGAATGGCCATCTCTGTTCCACCTGCCTGGATTAAACTTCCACTCTTGGGGCAGACTCCTGCATCCCCTGGGAACTGTTGTTAGGGGGCACTGTGAGACTTGCCTCCCAAGGATTCTGGAGAGCTTTAAGATCCCAAACCTGTGGGGACTGAATGCTGAGGAAACAATCAGGCATTGACCAAGGGCAACTAAGTTAGAAATTAGGACCATGCCTAAAAACTAAAGAGAGGTTGCTGGTTGTCTTCTCCATCTCCTAAAACCACAGCGCTACCTGGTGTCCTGGCAATATACGTGTTCCTATTAAAGTTGACCTTTTCGCGCTATATATATTACTTTCATCAAGAGCAAGGGCTCCTATATTTTTGGTTATGGTATTTCAGCTTCATTTATCCTCTGTATTTCACCCCTCTCCTTTCTCTCTTTTGATAGGGAATTTTCTACTTTTTTAATCTCTCCCACATAAATCACTTGTAAAACAACTAAGAAATCACCTCCTTTTTTTGGCCTTTCTTCTTTCTTTCCTTTTTCTTCTTCTATTTTTCCCCTTTATTTGCTACAACTGTATTTTTAATTTTCTATATCTATTCATATTTTATTAGTAGTAGTATTTTTTTCTTTTCTCTCTGCATGCTGGGGTGACATGCATTTGGTCTGGCAGGGAGGTCGTGGCAGTAGTCTAGCTCAAGGAGTTTGAGAGATAATGGTCTATGGAGCTCTTCTACCTTTACCCCAGGGAAGACAGCACTGGCAAGTCCACACTGCAGAATTTTCCTTTTTCTTTGTCATTTTTATTTATTTATTTTTCTTATCTTTTACTCTATCCTTTTTTTGTTATTTATTTTCCTCTTGTTTCTCCCTGCTTGCTCTTTCCTTTTCTTCCTTTTGGCCTTATACAAAGAGGCTACTTCAACACCTAAGCTCTGAGACAACATAATTTTAAGCAAAGGAAGTAAGAAGGAAAAAGGAGGACAAGGAATGAACAAGAAGAAAGCATACATGAGGAAGAACCATCAGAAAAATATGGGCACTATGAAAAACCAAACAGAGCAACTCCCCCAAGGAACCATAAGGCAGATTCCACAAATAAAAAATTAATGGATTTAGGGCAGTGCTTGTGGCCAAAGAAGTAAGGCGACAGCCCCATATGCCAGAGGTGGGGGGTTCAAACCCAGCCCTGGCCAAAAACTGCAAAAAAAAAAAAATGGATTGGACAGAAAGGGAAATTAAAATTTGGATGATTAAGACAATAAAGGGAATGGATGAGAAAACAGAAAGATGAAACCAAAAGATGGTTGAGAGATATGTGGAATATAGAAAGGATATGGGGGAGCTTAAGGAAATGAAGGAGGCAATCAAGGAATATAAACGTGTAGTAGAAAGTATCAAGAATAAATTAGACCATGGAGAAGAAAGAACCTTAGAGCTAGAGGGGATAAAGTTCTTGAGTTAACCCAGGTAGTTACAGAGGCAGAAAAGAAGAGAGAGAAAGCAGAATAGTCACTTAGAGAACTATGAGACTTCATGAAGCATTCAAACATGAATAATAGGGGTCCCTGAAGGGGAAGAAGATTGTCCCAAAGGAATGGAAACCCTACTGGAGACTATTAAAAATGAAAACTACCAAAGTTTTACTAAAGATTCCAACACACTTCTTTCAGATGGATATCAAACACCAGATCATCTCAATTCAAAAAGAACTTCTCTAAGACACATTGTAATGAACCTGTCCAAAGTCAAATGAAAAAGAAAATTCTGCAAGCAGCCAGAAGTAAGTGCCAACTGACCTACAAGGGCAGAGCCATTAGGGTGACAACAGACGTTTCAGCTGAAACTTTACAAGCCAGAAGAGACTGGTCATCCACCTTCAACATTCTTAAAACAATTTTCAGCTCAGAGTTCTGTATCCTGCTAAACTAAACTTCAAAATTGATGGAGAAATCAAATATTTTCCAGATATTCAAACACTCAGGAAATTCATCACAACAAGACCAGCTCTACCGTAAATACTTAGACCTATTCTCAACAACGTTTGTCACAAAGGATCACCAGCAAAGTAAATACCCAGAAGCTAAAGGTCATAACTTAGCTTCCACGGTGGTGCAAAGGATAAAACCACATAATGAACATTCACAAAATAAGATGAATAAAATTCTACCACACTCATCAATTCTCTCAACAAATGTCAGTGAATTGAATTCACCACTGAAGAGGCACAGGCTGGGGAATTGGGTACAAAAAGTACAAGCCAGCCATATGTTGTCTCCAAGAAATGTAACTACCCTTGAAGGGCAAATCAGACTCAGGGTTAAGGGATGGAAAGCAATATTTCAAGCAAATGGAAATCAGAAGCAACTAAAATTAAGAAAGACAAAGATAAACACTTTGTACTTATCAAGGGAACAATACAAGAAGAAGACATGTCAATTTTAAATATTTATGCACCTAACTTAAATGCTCCCAGATTTATGAAACAGACCTTGATGGGTCTGAGCAACATGATATCCTATAACAACTTAATAGTGAGAGACTTTAACACCCATTTGACAGAACTGGACAGTTCCTCCAAACAGAAATGAAACAGAGATACAAAGGACTTAAATGTGATCCCAGAACAAATGGGATTAATAGGCATATACAGAACACGCCATAGCAAAGCTAAAAAATATACATTTTTTCTCATCAGCCCATGGCACACATTCCAAAAGAGATCGCATCCTAGGATACAAATCAAACCTCAACAAAATTAAAAGAATAAAAATTATACATTGTATCTTCTCAGACCACAAAGCAATAAAAGTAGAACTTAAGTCCAAAAAAACCATTCATCCCCACACAAAGACTTCAAAATTAACCTTATCCTGAGTGATAATTGAGTTTAGGAAGAGATAAAGGAGGAATTGTTAAATTTCTCAAACATAACAACAATGAAGACACAAGTTATTAAAACCTATGGGATACAGTAAAAGCAGTCTTCAGAGGGAAATTTATCTATCTGCTAATCCCTATGTATTATATCTCTACATTCGAAAAACAGAAAGAGAGCACATCAGCAAACTCATGAATGATCTTATGTAACTGGAAAAGGAAGAACAATCTAATCCCAAACCCAGCAGAAGAAAAGAAATAACCAAAATTAAATCAGAGATTAATGAAATAGAAAACAAAAGAATCATTCAGATAATTAATGAAACAAAAGTTGATTCTTTGAAAAGATAAATAAAATTGATAAACCTTTGGCCAGATTAACTAGGAAGAAAAAAGTAAAATCTCTAATAACCTCAATAAGAAATGATAAAGGGGGAATACTGGGAAGATGGCCGACTGGTAGCAATCCTCGTCAGAGGCTCCTGACCAGAGGGAGAAAAACTGGATGGAATTGGACTCTATGAAGCCAAAGGTGGGGAGCTGAGCCAAGAAAGTTCAGCAACCTGTAAATCCAAGGAAGAGCATTCAAGAAAACAAGTTAAAGGTACAAAGCTGTGTACATTAGTGCAATCATGGGGTACAGTGTGGTGTTTTCATATATAATTTGAAATATTTTCATCAAACTGGTTAACTTAGCCTTCATGTCATTTTCTTAGTTATTGTGTTAAGACGTTTATATTCTACTTTTAGAAAGATTCACTTGTACCCTTGTGAGATAAACCATAGAGGTGATACCTTTAATCCTTTAATCACTCTTCCTCCACCCATCCACTCCTTCCCCTCCTTTTTTCCCTCCCCATATTCTTAGGCTATAATTAGGTTATAGCTTTCATATGAAAGCTATAAATTAGTTTCATACTAGGGCTGAGTACATTGGATACTTTTTCTTCCATTCTTGAGATACTTTGCTAAGAAGAACATTTTCCAGCTCCATCCATGTAAACATGAAGGAGGTAAAACCTCCACCTTCCTAATGGCTGCATAGTATTCCATGGTGTACATATACCACAGTTTGTTGATCCATTCGTGGATTGATGGGCACTTGGGCTTCTTCCATGACCTAGTAATTATGAATTGGGCTGCAATAAACATTCTGATACAAATATCTTTATTGTAATGTGATTTTTGGTCTTCTCGATATACACCTAATAAAGGAATTGCAGGATCAAATGGCAGGTCTATTTTTAGTTCTCTAAGTGTTCTCCAGATGTCTTTCCAAAAGGAACTTATTAGTTTGCATTCCCACCAGCAGTGTAGAAGTGTTCCCTTTTTTCCACATCCACACCAGCATCTCTGGTTTTAGGATTTTGTGATATGGGCTAATCTTACTGGAGTTAGGTGATATCTCAAAGTAGTTTTGATTTGCATTTCTCTGATGATTAAGGATGGTGAGCATTTTTTCATATATCTGTAGGCCATGCACCGGTCTTCTTTAGAGAAATTTCTCTTCAAGTCCCTTGCCCACCCTGAGATGGGATCACTTGTTCTCTTCTTGCTAATATGATTGAGTTCTCTATGGATTCTGGTTATTAAACCTTTGTCAGAGATATAACCTGCAAATATCTTCTCCCATTCTGAGGGCTGTCTGCTTGCTTTACTTACTGTGTTCTTGGCT
>CAUYQV010175099.1:0-25035 GCA_963574575.1 Galagoides demidoff | reverse complement strand
CATTCAGACCCCGACTACCCCCTACCCGAAGCGTAGGACCGACTGTAAGTGCCGTGGTTTCATTTACCCTCACATATGACCCACAGTCAGTGCCGTGGTTAAATGTACACTCACTGTATGACCCAAAGTCAGTGCCGTGGTTAAATGTACACTCACCGTATGACCCAAAGTCAGTGCCGTGGTTAAATGTACACTCACATATGACCCAAAGTCAGAGCAGTAGTTAAATGTACACTCACAATATGACACAAAGTCAGAGCAGTAGTTAAATGTACACTCACCGTATGACCCACAGTCAGTGCTGTGGTTAAATGTACACTCACCATATGACCCAAAGTCAGTGCAGTGGTTAAATGTACACTCACCATATGACCCAAAGTCAGTGCAGTGGTTAAATGTACACTCATATGACCCACCGTCAGTGCCGTGGTTAAATGTACACTCACATATGACCCACAGTCAGTGCCGTGGTTAAATGTACACTCAAATATGACCCAAAGTCAGTGCCGTGGTTAAATGTACACTCACATATGACCCACAGTCAGTGCCGTGGTTAAATGTACACTCACTGTATGACCCAAAGTCAGTGCCGTGGTTAAATGTACACTCACATATGACCCAAAGTCAGTGCCATGGTTAAATGTACACTCACAATATGACCCAAAGTCAGAGCAGTAGTTAAATGTACACTCACCGTATGACCCAAAGTCAGTGCCGTGGTTAAATGTACACTCACATATGATCCACAGTCAGTGCCGTGGTTAAATGTACACTCACCGTATGACCCAAAGTCAGTGCTGTGGTTAAATGTACACTCACCGTATGACCCACAGTCAGTGCAGTGGTTAAATGTACACTCACCGTATGACCCAAAGTCAGTGCCGTGGTTAAATGTACACTCACCGTATGACCCACAGTCAGTGTCGTGGTTAAATGTACACTCACCGTATGACCCAAAGTCAGTGCTGTGGTTAAATGTACACTCACCATATGACCCACAGTCAGTGTCGTGGTTAAATGTACACTCAAATATGACCCAAAGTCAGTGCCGTGGTTAAATGTACACTCAAATATGACCCAAAGTCAGTGCCGTGGTTAAATGTACACTTACCATATGACCCAAAGTCAGTGCCGTGGTTAAATGTACACTCACAATATGACACAAAGTCAGAGCAGTAGTTAAATGTACACTCACGTATGACCCAAAGTCAGTGCCGTGGTTAAAAGTACACTCACAATATGACACAAAGTCAGTGCAGTGGTTAAATGTACACTCACATATGACCCAAAGTCAGTGCCGGGGTTAAATGTACACTCATATATTACCCAAAGTCAGTGCCGTGGTTAAATGTACACTCACAATATGACACAAAGTCAGTGCAGTGGTTAAATGTACACTCACATATGACCCACAGTCAGTGCCACGGTTAAATGTACACTCACATGTGTCTCAAAGTCAGTGCTCTGGTTAAATGTACACTCACATATGACCCAAAGTCAGTGCAGTGGTTAAATGTACACTCACAATATGACCCAGTAATCTCACTCCTAAGTACTTATTTGTTCCACTGAAATGAAAATATAGGTTCATACAAAACCTTGTATGTTAATGTATAGAGCAGCTTTATTCCTAATTGCTAAAAACTAAAAAAAATTCTAATGTTTATCACTAGTGAAACTGGAACATCTATAAATGAATATTACTCAGCAATGAGAGGAATGAATTACTTACTGATCTGAGTAACAATGTAGATAAATCTCAAAAAATAAGTTCATGCGAATCCATGCCAATCATATTAGCCTGAGTCTGAAGACTACATTCTGTATCATTCCATTTGCAAGATACTCTGGAATAGACATATGCATAGAAAGAGAGTAAGTAGTAGGTGGTTTCCAAGGGCTGGGGGCAGGGATACAAGGGAATTATTAATTAATTGAAATGTTTGGTATCTTGACTGTGGTAATGATAATTTTTTTTTTTTGCAGTTTTTTTGGTCAAGGCTGGGCTTGAACCCACCACCCCCAGTATATGGGGCCAGCGCCTTACTCCTTGAGCCACAGGCGCCACCCACGTGGTGATGATTCTTATGCAACTGTATGTGATTGTCAAGACTTAAGTAATTGTACACTAAAAAAGTGAATATTAAATCTCAATGAAAAATACATTTTTAATAGTTATGTGGATCTCACTATTATAAGAAAAATCAGTTTTACAGGATCAAAAAACAGTTAATGAAAATCATAGACTTGAAGCCTGGTATTTGTGACCTTTGGTGTTCAGTACCTTATAAGCCATAAACAACTGATGAGCGAAGATGGTGAGTAGGAAACCTGCGTATTTTTTATCTTGCAGCAGCAGTGTCATATAAGCAAAAGAATTTTCATTCAATTGAGTATGCAGATGACTATGGAGACAAAAAATTCTACATGGTGTGAATCATTCTCAAAGTGAAATACTCGAGGACAAAATTATTATTCCAAATTGTAAGTTTCTACTCATCCATCGCTCACATTTGTATTGAGTAGGGCATTTGTATTGATTGATTGTTTCAATTATGTATGTCAGAAGTAATTTATGAGTATGGAAGTAAATTTATCGGTCATTTAATAAATAACACAACAATCAATAGATAGCTTTTAACCCCTAAAATATTTTTAGCTCCACTGTGTATTTCATGAGCTATTTTTCATCACTGGGCTGTATTTTATTTTGTCAGAGTGCCTTAGTATGAAAAGTATTAACATTGATAAAGTAGACTATTGTATTAGAGTCTCCTTAGCTTGAAGAGATTTGAATAAATTTCAGATACGCAACGACCTTTTGGTATCCTTGGGACTGTCAGAGAAGTATCATATATATCACTGCAGAACTGAATGTGCTAGCTGTTGATAAGTTATTCAGTAGTGATTCAACAAATATTTACTGAGCTCCTTCTCTGTAAATTTTGCAACCTGGGCCTCTAAAGGCCTCACCACAGGCATGAATGTCTGCTCAAGCTGTCTGCTGCTGTATGTGGCTATCTGGATGACTCAACTGCGGCTGCTTATGTAAATTATGTTTCATTTTATACCCCTAGGAACAAAATGAAGAAAAATAATTTCAGCACCACCAACCAAAAAAGCCTTTAATGAGTGTACAGGAACTCCTGGAGCTTACTTAAGGTAAGTATAAGATGGTAAGAAGAGAGTGGGCTTTGGGATGAAATTAATTTGGATTCCCAATTCTAGGCTATGTGACTATATCATGCCTTTCTAGTGTTCACTTTTCTTGAGAGAGCCAGAGAAAGAGAGAGAATGATTATATCTCCCACATGGTATTGTGTCAAATATGGAATGTTTTCTATATGAATACGAAAGTACAGAATATTGTAGTTGAGTTTCTTTATGCCTGAACTGTGAGTTAAGAAGAGATAGCTTCCTTCACTGTGAACTTTGCTATGTAGAACCCAGAATAATAACGTGAATACACATTGAAAAACAGATCATAGACGCTGTTGACGGGCTTTCCTCCCAGGTGTGCACTCCCCACTCCTCCTGAGTGATCTATTGCCCACACAGCCATCTCTGAACCCCCAGAAAAACTGCATTTTATTGGCTCAAAGGAGGTCCCAACTCAAAGTCTCTTGAACTAGGACAGTCAATTCCTGTCTATGCTGGAAACTGTCTGATGCAAAACCTGGAAGCTGTTTCGATTATTTACCAGGTGCCTTCAAACTATGGCCCACGGGCCACATGTGGCCCGCCTAGGACATTTATCTGGCCCGTTGGGTGTTTTTGCTGCCACTGCCTGTCCTGCTTAGCAGCCAACTTGTCCTGGGGCCCTGCAGTCTGGCCCTCCAACGGTCTGAGGGACAGTGAACTGGCCCCCTGTTTAAAAAGTTTGAGGACCCCTGATTTAACCCTTCTGAATTTCTATGAGCTAATGTGGTTGGATTTGTCAGTCTGACTAAAGTCATGACTGCCCCAAGTTATAGACAGAAATTGTTTAACAGAAGTGGCATTTTCACAGCTTGACTTTTAAAACAATGGAATAAAAGGAGAAGAATGTGAATCTTTGTGAATTTCTCTCATGACAAAGCAAGTCCTTAAAATTATGACTACTGTTTCCATCTAGTGATGTTCACTGCACCACACTTCTGTCCGTGATGTGCTGGCTTACCACAAACACACGCAGCAGTGAGCATCATGACAAGAAAAGATCAGCAGCTGCCCCCACAGCTGGCTTGGGTGTTACACGAGGGTGGACGATGAAGTTTGTCAACTCACCATAGAAGAAGTGCTGCGTCCCTCACTGCTGACTGTCACTGTGGTCCTCGTGGCCATCTGGTGACTGCATCCAGCCATGTGGTATGCAGCACTTCTTCTAGGATGAGTTGGTGAACTTCACTGTTTGTCTTCATCGCTTTCCTTCCTCAAGGTTATACTGTGAGGAACACGGGCTTGTAGAGGAGAAGAGATGTGCCCCAGGTGAGCAAAGGTTTCCTATGATTTATTCCCATTAATGTTGATTTTTTTCTTACACTATAAAGTTGAAAAATAGTAAAAATAAAGAATTGACAGAATTTAATGATTAATTAGATGACAAGAATGAGGATCAAAGAGGAGAAGAAATGATGTTTCTATTTCTTGCTTTGGTTGAAACTGCTAAGAATTCACTGAGATAAAGCACCTGGTTGGGACAGGCTTTGGCTAGAGCAGTATTTCCCATTGTAACCACATTCTCTCTGAACACCAGCCTGTCCCCATTCTGAGGAAGGCCTGTTGCCTCTCTGGCTCATAGTTTATTGGAACAGGGATGAACGCTTGACTCAAACGGAGTCAAAGATATTCTTTCTCTAAAGCATTTGGACTTCTCTGTGGGCTGTACCTGTGGCTGAAACTGAGAACACAAATTGGATGGCAGGAGGTATCATTATCTGCCATGTGTGAGGGGACACAAAGGAAGTTGGTCCTCAGATTCAGAAGACCTCCATGGGACCCCTTATGATCTGGTGCTTAACCCATTAACCCTAGCCAAAAGAAAGGCTTGGACCCAGCTGTGAGCACTCCAGCAGAAAGGATAGAGGTTCCCAGTCATCAGCACTGCTATGAAAACCCAACTGCTAGACTGCCACTTTATATGACTTTACCAAAAGGCCTGGACCTACCTGGTCTCTAACCACCCTGCAGGAGAAGCCAGTGCTCACCTCCACGTGAATGAGGTTTGAGCTGGAAGGCAGGCAGTATAGCCAAAGGGATGAAGTCTCTTCCCTGCACTCTGGCATTGGAGTTGGCTTTCTATCTCTGCACTGACCCAGAATACCAGGGGAACTGGCTCAGTGGCCATTGCTCCCGTGTTCAAGAGCTTGTCCCCACTGAATAGTGCGGTCTCAAACCTGGTGTTTTCCTGTCTGTGAATTTGGTCTTGTTTTTATGAGAATCCTTCTAACACATCTTCTTCTTTTTGCTTAAGCTACCTTATGGTTCCTATTACTATCTGCCAAAAGTCGAAAGAGAAAAGGGTATAAATGTAAATGTCTATTCTAATATTCCATGTTGGGTAAAGGTCACTCCTATAGATAGCTATGAGTAGCTAAAGCCAAAAATATTTCCTAACTCTTGATAGTTATGAAAGCATATAGAACCAGCGCCCTAAATAGGCTTCTCGACGGTGCTTGCTTAGACTGTTCCTGCACCAAAGCCATAATTCAAGGAGGTCCAAAGTTGTCTGCATAGATTTGCACTCCCACCAACACCACAGACATGATCAGAATGAAGAGGTCTAGTTGACGTCATGAAGAGGCTCCTCAATCGCCCCACAATGCTATCAAATATCACTTCATTAACCAAAAAACCTTAACATGGTATCATCCCATGACATGAGCATTTATTCTATCTTTTGTGACGTGCCTCAATATATTTGATTCAAGTACATATTTTATCTTTTACTATAGGGCTGTCTCTGTCCTTCGACATGAGGATAACTTCTCCGATTACCAGTTCTTGTCTTGGTCTGTTCCTGCTGCTACAACAAAATATCTTAGATTTGGGAAATTTATAAACAATGGAAATTTATTCCTAAAGTCCAAGATCAAGATACCCTCAGATTTGGTGTCTGGAGAGGACCTATTCCTCATAGCTGGTACCTTCTCTGTGTCTTCCTATAGTGAAAGGGGGTGAGGGAGCCTGCTCAAGCCTCTTTCATAAGGGCTCCAATCCTGTTCACAAGGCGGAGCTCTTGTGATTTAATCACTTCTTCCCAAAGGCCCTACCTCTTAATACTATCACACTGGGTATTAAGTTCAAACATATAAATATGGGGGGGGACACCAACATTCAGACCATAGCAGTACTCCTATTACTTTTATGATAGATATTTTAGAATTCATCCACATGACAATTTTGGTTCTATCATCTAAGTGACTTCTTTGGTACTAGATCAACTCTCGTCAGAGAACCAGTAGATTGTCCAAGCTGTTGATCCTTCCTGTGAGCTGAGAATTGCCAGTGATAGACTTTCTCTTTAATTTTAAACACATTTTACTCTTTTCCTGTTACAACCTTATCTATGTTTAAAGTTATAAAATATAGAGAATAAAAAAATTGTGAATTCTTAAAAGCCCACTAAAAATAGATCAATTGACAACACTTAAATGCATGTGCCCTTGCACTCTCTCACTAATTGCTTCTCTCTCTCTCTTTTTTTTTTTTGAAAGTCCCACTCTGTCACCCTGGTGTCACAGCTCACAGCAACCTCAAACTCTTGGGGTTAAGTGCTCCTCTTGCTTCAGCCTCCCAAGTAGCTGGGATGACAGGTGCCTGTGACAAATGCCAGCTAACTAATTGCTTCTTGAAAGAAATGTACTTTTCTTTTGAGTTTGCTTTCTTATTTACTGTACATTCTGGAGTTCCTTGGTGATGGTCTGTGGGCATTAAATGCTCTTAGACTTGTTTGCTCTAAAAAGTCTTTGCTTTCCTTCGAAATGCTTATCAATAAAAACTTAGTTTGGTACAGAACTGTAATTTTTTTCAAATCTTTTCCCTCACTTTGGAGATGCTACTACATCACTTTCTGTCCTTCACTGTTTTGCCTGGCAGGTACACTGCCCATTTGACAGTCATTCCTTTGTTGTCGTTACTCTGGCGGTTTTATAGAAGATATTTCTGTTTTTATTTATTTATTTTGGGTTTTGCTTTTTTAGCTAAGGGAATCCTTACACAAGACTTGAGTTTGTTTTTTCTGTTTATACCTTAGCAAGGATTCAATCTTCAAATTAAAAAATTTATAAATCGTTAATCTTTTGAATAGTTCCTTGTCTTCTGAAACATTATATATAACTTGGAAGTTTTTATTCTAGTCTCCAGGGCACATAACTACATTTTTGTGTTTTTTAAAAAGAAAAAACAACAACAACAAAAAAAACAACTCTGTGTTGCTTTCTGAGTAATGCTCACAGATATATTTTTCATTTTTTAAAATTTATTTTATTGTATGTCTTTAAAATGTTACAGCATATTGTGTATTTTTTTGCATATATGTTTATATGTAGTATGTTGCATGTATGTCAATATATATAGTTAAATGATTACAGACATGCAAATTAACATACCTATCATCTTCCATAGTTAACTCTTCCATGTGTACATGACGCTCCAACCCTGATAGTTCCAGCTTTCCTTCTGAGCGTAAGACCCATAGCCTGACATTCGTCTCTTCCATGTGGTCATGAGAACCACTAACTCAAAATCTATGTATCTGATCTGGTTAATCCTAGGCCTTTGAATTTGTAACTCCTTCTCACCTTATGAATTATCTGGCACTAAGTTTTCTATCTATTATTTGATAGTTATGAAGAGAAAGGGGGTTCCCTTTTCAACTCAGGCTGCAGTGATGGAAATCTCTGTGATGGCTTCTGTTGACTTCCCACTGGCATCTCTTAATTCCTGAGAGAAAATTAACTAAATTCTTCACAACTTTCTATTGAATAAAACCAATGCTGCTTTGTGCTACCTAGTTAATTAAACCAAGACAATTAAGGGAGGAGTAATTTTCATAGAATATTTGACATTTTTTGTAAGGTAATCTTTTTAAATAGAAGTACACAATTTTGACTATGGCCAGATATGCAAGCTGGTCAGCTATACTGGCAATAGATTGATTTCCCAATGGCCAAATTAATCGATTAATATCAGCAGCTAACTTCATAGGAATTCATCTTTGTTATTAAGACAGTTTAATGCAATTGACATTTTGGTGGATTTTTACTAAATGTTTCATTTTAATTGGGAGATGAAACAACATTTGCATGGATTCTAGATACATTACTGGTGACATGAAATAGACATGACCTATGAATAATAGGTTAAAAATAATGCTGCTGATAATCATCAAGGTAAGGCTACTTGTTTCCAATTTTGTTCGGTGTGTTTTTTTTTTCTTTTGTAACAAATTCAGCACTGGGTGATCCATTTCCATGCAAATAATTGTTGTGGAAAAAACAAAACAGTTGCCATTAAATATCTCACAATTCAAACAAATAATAAATATGTGCATTCATGATGTGTTTCTGATAGGGCTGCCAAAGCATTTCATGATCAAATTTACTACTATTAGCCTTGTTTTGCATGGGAGGAGTTAAGGTCTAGGACACTAAATATGATATTCAAGTTCACATAGTAAATCAGTACTCAAGAGAGAAAATGAGTCCTTCCTAGGCCTCATCTCATGCTCTGGCCTGAACACAGCATATTATCAGCATAAATCTATTCAGAACACTCAGGGCAGTCATTAACTAGGTCATGAGGATGTGCCTGGAATGTACAGTGATGTTAGGGAGCACTGTGGAATCACAAACAGCAACACTGAGTTAAATAGACCATGAAATTCCAAATCTCCAAACTGATAAATACATGTCACAAATGGGAAAGGGGATAAAGTTGAAAAGGACATTTCCTTACTCTGCTAAATCCCAAAGTTTATAAAGCTTTATTTTGATTATTTTTAGTCTCTGTTAGGTCATAATGGAAGGAGCAAAAATATTGAAATTTCCACTTGAATATGCTGCTAAGCAGATGTTTTTTTACCATAATTCAAACAATGAGGGAGAGTTTTTTATAAAGTGATGCCTTTGTTTGCAAATAGGCCTGGCATCCTGATTCCAGATTATTACCCACCGTTCTTTCATTAACCCCCAGACAACCTGGAAGAGCGTGGAATTGGTATTTGAAAGCTGTGTTGGATTCTGGGCTCTGCTTTTCACTAGTTTTGTATGTTTTTGCACAAGCCATTAAATTAGTAATATATATCTTCATTTGATCATGTATGTGCTTTTATTAAAAAAATACCAAATGTAGATTTAAGATTTGTATACTTACTACGTGTGTGGTATGCATCAATAAAATATTAATGAAAATCCTCTTTTTTAAAAATTTTTATTTTTTTGAGGCAGAGTCTTACTTTGTCACCCTCTGTAGGGTGCTATAGCGTCACAGCTCACAGCAATCTCAGACTCTTAGGTTTAAGCAATTCTCTTGCTTCAGCCTCCCAAGTAGCTGGGACTACAGGTGTCCACTGTCCACCTATTTTTTGGTTGTAGTTGTCATTATTGTTTGACAGGCCCAGGCCAGATTCAAACCCACCAGCTCCCTTGTATATGGCTGGTGCCCTTAGCTGCTGAACTATAAGCACCAAGCCAAAAATCATTTTTATTTTTAAATGGACAAATTTTATTGTGTAAAATTATATAGTAAAATCCAATCTTAATCTTAAAATATTTACAAAATTATATTCACATCTATAATACGTTATTGTGTGTGGATGGCGAAATCCACAGAAGAATGAAAAACAAAATAAGGATTCATGACTTCTCTGGGGAAGAAAGAAGAAAAAACAGAGAAATTCAGATCAAATGCTGTATTATATATTGAGGTATATTATGTGTGTGTATATACTGGTGGATGTATACTATACTATAAACATATGTGTATAATTGCACACAGATATGTCCACATGAAACATACAAGCATACCTAAGTACACATGTATATACGTGCTTTTTTTATTATTAAATCATAACAGTGTGCATTAATACTATCATGGGGTACAGTGTATTGCTTCTCTATACAATTTGAAGTACATTCATCCAACTGGTTAACATAGCCTTCATGGCTTTTTCTTGGTTATTGTGTTAAGACATTTATATTCTACATTTAAAGTGATTCACATGTACTCTTAAAGGATGAACCATAGGCATGATCCTGTCAATCACCCTCCCTGCACCCCCCTTCCCACTCCCCTCCTCCCTCCTCATATTCATGGGCTAAAATTGGGTTATAGCTTTCCTATGAAAGCTATACATTAGTTTCATAGTAGGACTGAGTACATTGGATACTTTTTCTTCCATTCTTGGGATACTTTGCTAAAAAGAATATTTTCTAGCTCCATCCATGTAAACATGAAGGAGGTAAAGTCTCCATCTTTCTTAATGGCTGCATAGTAGTCCATGGTGTACATATACATGCTATTTTTATAAATCATATCCTATAACCCTGCAACTTGATTCTTTATCAGATGTGTGTGTTTAAGATGTTTTTATGGTAACATGTGCAGATTTACCTTTATTTTTTGGAACTGCTACATGGTATCCATGGTAAGGATATATTTTATTTAAATCCTTTGTTGGTGGATTTTGAAATAATTTTCTTTATTTATTTTCTTCTGTGAACTACATTTAACATACACCTTCTACACATATTTTTCTAGGGTAACTTCTAAAAAATGGACTTGATTATCTAAAATAGCTTTTATTTATAATTCATGAATCTAGTAGCATGCAACCTAAAGGGATATCATATTTTACTTAACAGATTTCTTATTGGTAGATTTTGAAATAGTTTTCATTTATAAAAATTATGAACATAATTCCTCAAAATGGCTATGCCAATTATATGTCTACTGCAAATATATGAGAATATAATATTTTTTCTTTACTTCCAGTCGATTTTGACTTTAAATTTTTTTTCTGAAAGTTGAAAAATGTTAAGTCATGTTTATTTTAATTTCTATTTCCTGCCTTTTAGAAAATTATTGTTTGTACATCATAAATATTGAGGTATTGTGTACTTTTGAAAACACTCTTCACATTTTTCCTTTTTATTGTGTTATTTATGTTCAACTTATAGTCTTTTTTACAAGACTATAGTTCACAGAAATCAATTTCTGCTATCTAGTAGTAATTTTTTTTGTTAGTGGATTTCTGTCCTATAGAGATTTAAAAATATAAGATGTTAAAGAAAATTTATGGGAGGAACTGAATTCTTGAACTAGGCCCCTACAGACCAAATTAAAATGGAGTCACTCATGCTAAAATTCTGTGTCACCAAAGCAAAACCAAGAAATAGAGAGAGACAAAGAGAGAGAGAATATTCAAATTCTTAAACAGGACAGCTTGGCCAGCATAACAGGGAAATCTCCTCTGCTTTAATCCTTACAAAGTAAGTAATCAGGAGTAACCCAATGTTAACCAGTCTCTTCTGTGTGTTATGCTGTTCTGTTTCTGCTCAACCTACCTTACAAAAACTTACAAAAACTGATTACTCTGCCATGCCCAGCATGGAACCTCTTTATTTTTAGATGGGATAGCTACTGGTTCATCAACTGCAAATAAAAACCAATTAGATCATTTAACTAAATTGTTAAAATGCTTTATCTTTTGAGAAATGTAATCAAATAACAATTTGTCTATATAAACTTGTTTATACTATTTAAGAAGTCCATTTTACCAAAAGCTTCATGAAATGATTATCATACTTTCTTATAGTAGTTTAATTACATTTAAAAATTGTATTGTAATTTTTTATTTATTTTCACAAATTATGTTAAATAGATACCAACCTTAATCTGATTACTTTTTTCTGGACCCTAATTAAATAGAATTGCATTCACCATAATCTTTGGTTCTTCACACCTTCAACATTATTTATATGTTTATTGGTTGTTTTTTTTTTTTTTGTGGCAGTCTCACTTTGTCACCCTTGGTAGAGTGTTGTGGTGTCATAGTTCACAGCAACCTCAAATGCCTAGACTTAAGTGATTCTCCTGCCTCAGCCCCCCAAGTAGCTGGGACTACAAGCACCTGCCATAACACCTGGCTATTTTTAAAGACAAGGTTTTGTTCTGGCTCAGGCTGGTCTCAAACCTGTGAGCTCAGGCAATCCACCTGCCTCAGCCTCCCAAGTGCTAGGGTTATAGATGTGAGCCACTGTGCTCAGCCATATTTGTTGTTTTTAAATAATATGTAAGCACTTCTGAATTAACCACCTCAACAAAAATAGAATCTTAAAAATAATCTACATCTTACCATGTGCTTTATCCCACTATCTCAACCCCTGCCAAAAGGCAAATATTATTCTGCATTCTGAGTCCATTATTCTTTTCTTCCTAGTATTTTTAAAAAGTTAATTTTATTGGAGTATAAGTCACATACAATAAATGAGTTTTGAAAAATGCGTACACTCACATAACAATCTCCTCAGAAAGTTCCATCATGCTTCTTTGTAATCTCACTTGCCCTACTTTCTGCTATGGGCAACCAATGATCTGATACCCATTATAATAGACTAGATGCACATGGCCAAAAATGTCACATATATGACTTCTCTGTTTTAGTATAATGTGTGTGAGGTTTCTCCATATCATATGTAGCAGATGTTTGCTAATTTTCATTGCTGAGTCATCTTCTATTGTATCAATGTACTCCAATTTTGCTTATCTATTTGTTAATGGATTCCTTTTCCCCAATTAGCAGTTTTATGAATAAAACTGAACACTCATCAGTACTTTTATGGATTAACATTTTCATTTCTCTTGGGTAAATTTCAAGATGTGGAATTGCTGATGCATATATTACATGCATTATTTAACTTCGTAAGAAAATGCCAGTTTTCCAAGGTGGTTGTACCATTTTATACTTTTGCCAACAATATATGAGAATTCCAGTTTTTCTAAATCTCTGCCAACCCTTGGAGTTGCAAGTTTTTGAGAATTTTTAGACATTTTAGTGGGTTAGAAAATGGGCCTCATTGTAAATTTTGTTTCCAGCTAATGCCATTGAGTATTTGTTGTGTACTCATGTTGTATAATTTTATTTGTGAGATATCTGGTCCAATCTTTTGCATTCTTCATACATGTATTGAGTTGTGTTCTTAATGATGTAGAACTTTTCCTGTGTTCTTAGCTGTATGGTAGCTACTATTTTCTCAGTCTGCAGTGTAGGTTTCATTTTCTGGATAATGTCTTACAAAAATTATATAGTTTTTTTGATAAGATTCAGTTTATCAGTTTTCTTTTATGTTTTATGCTTTTTGGGTTCTCTGAAATTTTTACCTGCCCCTAGCTGCCAATTTTCTTCTTTTTTGTTGTACAAGTTTTATGTACGGCTTTGTTTAGGCTAAGAATCTGTTTCAAGTTAATTTTGCTTATGTTGTTAACGTAGAGGCCTGAGATTAATTGCTCACATTACAGGTGTCCAGTTGCTTCAACTCCATTTGAAACAAATTCTCCTTTACCCATGGAACTATACTGACCGTAGATATTTGAAGATCAATTGGCCATAGGTATGTGAACTTAGTTCTGTTTCATAGAATTCTATGACTATTGTTATTCTAATATATGTCTTATTAAATATGGCTTTTAGATAATTTCTCCCAAACTGGTAATTTGTTGGAAATGGTCTCAACCTTCAGGTCCTTAGAATTTTCATGCAAATTGTAGGATCAGTGTGACAGTTTTTTTTTTTTTTGAGATGGAGCCTCAAGCTATCCCCCTGGGTAGAGTGCCATGGCATCACAGCTCATAGCAACCTCCAACTCCTGGGCTCAAGCGAGTCTCCTGCTTCTGCCTCCTAAGTAGCTGGGACCACAGACGCCTGCCACAACGCCCGGCCATTTTTTGGTTGCAGCCATCATTGTTGTTTGGCAGGTCCGGGCTGGGGATTCGAACCTGCCACCTTATGTGTATGTGGCTGGCGCCTTAGCTGATTGAGCCACAGGCGCTGAGCCAGTGTGACAGTTTTTTAAAAAATATTACTGGGATATTTTATTCAGATAGAAATTTACCTATAGTTCAGTTTGGAGAGAAAGGATATCTCAACAATCTGTTTCTCTCTTATGTGTATCTCCATTTGCTTAGGTTTCTTTAATTTATTTCAGCAACATTTTGTACTTGTCACATATATGACTTCTCTTGTCAGTGTGTAGGTCTTCCATATGTTTCAACCTGTTTTTCCTTAAGTATTTCATGTTTTAAATTCTACATAAGTGGAATTTTGATTTCAGTTTCTGATTGATCATTACAACTATATGATTGTTTATGTATATTGGTCTCATATCCTGAAGCCTCGTCAACTCACTTGTAACTTTTATGAAAGTGCATCAGATTTTCTATATAGATTATGGCATCTGTAAATAATGACAGTATAATGTCTTGTTTTGTTTTTTTTTTTCCCAATCTGAATTTATTTAATTTATTTTCCGTGTCTAATTTTCCTAAGACTGACTGCTATGTTGAATAGTAGTGGCAGGGGGCAGACATCTTTTATCCTTAATCTTAGGAGGAAAGCTCTCAATATCTTAGAATCAGGTATAATGTTACCTAGAGATTGTTTATATGGCCTCTATCTGTTTCAAGAAATTTCCTTTATTCCTAATTTTCTGAGTGTTTTTTTTGTTTGTTTGTTTGTTTTTGTCTTATTTTTGTTTTTCAGGAATAGACTTGTACTTTTGCATTATGGCTTCTAATGAGAATGATCACCTGCTTTTTCGTTTTTTAGTTAATTTGTTATGGTAAATTCCTTTGACTGACTTTTGAGTTTTAGACCAAGTTTGTATTTTCAAAAAACTTAGCTGATCATCATGCATTAGTCTTTTTATGTATCAGATTTCATTGGTTAAATTTTTGTAAGAATTTTGCATGTATATTCATGGTGGTTGTCGATCTGTTTTTGTCTTGTCGTATTTTGTCAGGTAGTGTAAGAGTAATGCTGGTTCACATTCCTCCTAAATTTTCTAGGCAAGTTTGTTTAGAATTCTAGCAAACATTTAAATATTACTTGTTTCTTAAATATTTGCTGCAATTGAGCAACTGCAGTCTAAGTCCAGGCTTCATACTGGACCGTACTTGATAACCTATTATCTAGATTGGTTGGCTTTGTCTATCTTTTTACCAGGCAGCTGATGAAAAACCTCTACTCGATGAGCAATTATTTTATCTTAATGAGTTCTTTATCTTTAAAAGGCTACATTTTATTTTAATATTGGCACATCAATTGTCTTTGTTGTTTGACTAGACACAAACAGAATGACCTTTCTTATACAACAGATCCTACAACTAACACCAAAAAGGTGGAACGTGATGTAGACTGAGAAAATTATAGTTCTCATCTCCCTGGAAATAGTGATTGGTTCAAGGATTGGGCGAATACATGACCTACTGGGACCAAGTGGAGCTACTCTTAAGACATGATATGATAGGTTGAGATATAATAGAGAGAAGACCTATATCTCCTGGGATCAGAGCAACTTAAGGCCATTCTATCAAATCATGGAGAAAATCCACTTAGCATGGAAGAGAATAAAGCCAGAAAGTGAAATTAAAAAAGCATAAGTGAGTGATAGACAGTTTGCAAGTCCCTGCATCCAGGCTTCTCTAAGAATAAACTCCTTATGCCTGTCCGTGACTTGGTCAAGCAAGCCAATGAAGTTTGCTACAACTATTTTGAGTTGAATTTATGTTCTCTGGAACCAGAAGGAGTCCTACTGAGATATCTTGTTTCTTCAAAGAACATCAGATTACAAACGAGGTATCAAGGGATTTTAGCCCATACAGTATTCTGTTTTTGTTCCCTTTCCCTGCTTCCCTCCAAAAGAATAGCAATGATAGAAGACATTTCACTGGGTGGCTATGATGGCATCTCTTCTACAGATTACACCAAAAAAACCAAATCTGGCACTGCTCTCAAATTATAGAAGGAAGGAAACACTTTAGAGTATGTGTACATTTTCTGTATAATATAGCTAAGGGCTTGTCAAAGTGAGAAGGAAGAACAGATCCTTTCAGAATCACCCAGTGTTTTCTCCAGCACTCTGGCTTCAGGAGTTGACACGCTGAGCAAGATGATAACTCACTGACCATTAGATAGCCCCACACACTAAGCTACCAGAGGTTGATGGCTTTTTTTTTTTTTTGTCCCCTTTAAAGAGAAATGAGTTTGGTTTCCTGTGAAAAAAGCCATAAGGGACAGTTCTGAGGTGGTGTAATCTCGCCTTCTGCTGCTTCAACAAACACTGAGTCCCTGTGGGCATGAGGAGCTGATGGTGAGTGTGAGGGTGGGACACTGTCCTGGAGGTCATCAAGACCTGAGTTAAAGTAAGTAGGGGAGAAATTCAGAAAATACAAAGTCTCCAGCAGTAAACTATGTCAATCAAGTGACCTCATCTCTTAAAGACAGGCGTCCTCTTCCTTGTGACCCCCTCTTCCCATCTCATTCTTAACATCTTTTAACTGAAGTTAAAAAAAAAAAGATTTTCCTTTGTTACTCATTTAATCCTGAAATAACTTAGAAATTTATTTTCAACTTCCTCTCTCTTACATACCAGCTATGCTGGTGAATAGTCCAGTCTTCCTGGATTGGCCCTCAGGGACATTGGACACTCACCTTTAATTCACTTGCTCTGGACTCTTCCCCCACATCACTCCTATAATCCCTCTCACCATGGCCAAAGTGCAGGAAAGTGTCGAGGGCAATGGACATTGCTTACCATATCTCACTTGACATCTTAGGGAAGAGCCCTCCCTTTGGTGTTTGTAACTCTGCTATGATGTTCTATGTACATAGACATTCCTCAGATTCTCTTCCTAGATTCTTTTTGTTCTCTTTTAAGTGTAAGGGTTTTTCTAAACTTAATTTAGGCATTTTTTCCACACTACTGTATCCCTGAGCTATGCTATTCTTCCTACCTACATGTAGGATATCAAGTCAATTTGTTCAAAATCCCAAACTCATTATTTCTTACACTACTTTAAATTTCTTCCTTGTCCAGTATTTCCAATTTAAATGACTTGGAGTACATGGTAATCCAAGAGTTTTCATTTTCTATCATTTCCAACCTATTAAAGCCTTTCACTGTTTAAAACAATTTAAAACAATTCCTGCCCTGATCCCATCCTGTAAACTTTTGCTACTACCTGAAATCACATCCTCATCATTCCTATCCTTAACTACCGTTGTAGGTTGACTTACTTCTAGCCTTTACTTTCTCTTCTATACTACTAACAGTGTGAGCTTTTAAAAACGGAAATCTGATCACATTTTTCTTTCTTTTTTTTTTTTTTTTTGAAACTTTCAATAGTTCCTGTTAGCATCAGTGTAAAACTCAAACCCTGGAGTGTGATGTTCCCATGCCTCACTAGTTGATCTTTGCCCGTCTTTCTGATTTTACCTCTTACTTCTCTCCCTGTACTTGACACTTTGTCAGGTGAAATTCTTAGACAGTTTCAGGGTTCCATCCCTTGGAGAATGAACAGAACACAGACTTGTCCTTCTCACTGTCTAATATGTGATTTTGAAGTGAGGAACTTGTTTTGTTCTGTGAGCATTTTTCCATATTTCAAAGTGTCCTCCAGAATATAATGTATTGATGATTCTCAGAAATTCTGTTTAAATAACTAAATGGTTCTGGAAAGATAATATAATAAACCGATACCACAGTATTCTAATTCTGTAGGAATATGTGACAGGTGGATAATATATGTAACAATAACACTGCAGTTGCATAAATTTGCAAAATGTTTATTCTTATCATCAGTATCAGTATCATTTTGAAGAAAAAAGAGATAAAATTAAATACTTTACAGAGTAATGAGTTGTGCCAATGGACAAGTTTTGGTTGAATGTGTGTTTGGGTCATGGAGGAACTTCTTAAAATAGTTAAGGGAATCATCTGAAAATGAAGTAGAGGTCCACATCTGATTTGTAATTTTGAACACAATAGTATACCATTTATAACTGAGGTTATCCTAAATTGGCTTTTAGCAGCCAAAAATAAATACAAAGTACATTCATTATTTCTAAGAGGGAAGTATAATCCACCAAGATTAAAATGTTAACAAAAATTCTTTAATTTTATACAAATGAAAATAACAGAATAAGCAGTTTATTAGTAATAATAATAACACTCAAATTATGGATATTTTATTATATCCTAAGTAATTATATTCATTTGACTTCACAACTTTCACAGACTAGGAAACTGATCTTCAGTTAAGTAAAATTATATCCCAAAGATTTTCATGACCAACAGGGGCAACTTCAGATTTTCCCTGACTTCCCAGAGTACCATTATAAGAAAATTTATTATTATTCATCTGATAAACTCTGGAAGCTTCTGTGGGTAAGTATGGATAAATGTATGAAGCAAAAGCAATGAAAAGAGTTGTCAGTAAGGAATTCAACTTTATATGTTGAATCAGTGCATGTTCAATTCTGATACAGCCACTTCAAGACAAAGGCTATGTCATCCATAAATGGAATCTTATTTCCATTTGCTATATTTTTGCTTCTCTGGCTTGTAAGAAGTTTTGACTACAGTGCAAATTATGTATGCAAAAGATAAAACACCTCACTAACTAGACAAATAAAGGCTTTGTTCTAAAATTACCCTTTTCCTATAGCATAAGTAACCCATGGAGAAGCAGAATACCTGAGGAGAGATGGATCTCCTTACCATGTCTGTAGGAAGGAAATGTTGGTTTTCAGCTTTACAACACTGGATTCAATTCTTCCTTTCGTATCTGCCTTGTACAAGCTCTGAATTCACCCGAATAATTCTCTTTCTTTTTATCCTGGTCATTTTTGTGTGACTTTTAAAAATAAATTCTATAATGGAGGTGAAATAGAACAATTTTCCTTCACTTTCTATGCTGAATTGAGGACAAACAATTATTCTTGGAAATGCCACCACTGAATTGAACTCATTGTACTGTGTAAATTGTACTTTTTAAGCTTTTAGATGATGTGACATTTTTATTTAGTAGCAATCCAGAAGTGACCACAAAATAAATGAGCTCCCTGGTCTTGCAGCATTTTATCATTCCATTATGGAAGTTTCAGAGTTATTACTAACCCAAACATCAAAAGGCAAATTCATAGAATTTCACCTCTAGGTTTTCAAGTCTTTTTATTCATACACATTCTTTAAAACTTTTTCTTTGACTTTTTACAAGAAAGTAAATACATAAAGCTATTAAAATCTGTGCTCCCCAGACTGAAGTGGGAGTAGTGGATATGGTAGGAAAATGCATCCCTCCCCTATAGAGTCCTCTAGCCTTCATAGGGGTCTCAGAAGACCTTGTAGGTGTTGAGGAGCCCATATTACCAAAACATCAAACCTCAGAAATTAAGAGGAGGAAACTATAGGCCATTGTAGAGAGTTTCTAAGGTGTACAATATTATTTATAGTTTCCTTGATGTATGCCTGCTCAGATATTTCCAGAGCTATAATAATGATTATACCTAACCCTTTACACTTTTGTTCAAATCTACTAATATATATTTGCTTATTCTGAGAAGTTTCTGCTAACTCTATGATCTATCTTATGGTATACACTAAGTCTATTCTTTTTCCCACAGTTTTTCTTGATATGATGCTTCTTAAAAAGCTATCCCTTTGCAAAATCATATTAATTAAAGTCATGTCATAGCTAATATTTAGTTTTATAAACCACACTCTATTGTAGCTATTGTTCCCCAGAATTGCTTTTGTTGTTAATGCTCTTTTTGAAACTAGACTTCTTAGAACAGAACAGAAATCTCTAGATATGTTCAAATTAGGACATAATACGCTCGTATGTTACTTCTCTTGGTGTGAATGCTATGTCTCTATATCTAAGATTGGATTATTCCTTTCAGAAAATATGATTTAGGGACAAGAAATAACTGAGAAATTATTAAAGATCACTGTTAAAATTAATAACCCATCTATCATTGCTTTTTTGGATACTTTAAAAACCAAAATTAAATAAAAAATGATCATGTTGGTTCATTTGGGGATTTTTATACTGATACTGCTATTAGTTTGCCACAAAACACAGGTAACAATATGCTTTCTAAGTCACTATGTAGCTTATTTAGTTACATCATAATGAAGACTTCAGCTGCTCAATAAGATGGAACAAAAGATAACAGATTTATCAGCATTAAACTACTAAAAAGCCAGACAAAATATATAAAACAATGGCACATAGGACATTGCGCGTCAAGCAACAGAGAAATATAAATGCTAAGAGGTAAAAAGAGAGATGAGCCCCCTAATTACTCCCCAGTGAAAGTTTTCAGGCCACAGAGCAAGGAGGAGAACAGGCTGGCAGTCTCCATGAATTGAGGATCTGTGTGTCCAGAAAGCCAGGACAACTAGATTTCACTGTGCAAAGTCCTAGGGAAGCAAGAGCTGCATAGGAAGAGAATTATAGCGATCTCCGAGGAGTTCCCTTTGATTATTTAACTGAGTAATGTTGAGGACATACATAAGAAAATCACTCAAGATAGAGAAGAAAACACTTGAAAAGGTTTACACGGTGTTTCACAGTATCTGGTACTCACACAGAGTCAGGAGTATACATGTTCTGAAAGGCCAAAGTAGAATATTACAAAATCCTAGCCTACCACCTAACGGTCAAAAAGGACTTTCCTTATTATTGAGGAATATTAACCCTTGATAAGCACAGTTCTGGTCCTATCTAACAAAAGTCAAAAGCAAGAACTCAAAGGATCAAATTGTTTCCTAGTAATTTACCATGTTCCAGGTAAAGCTCAAAATATTATAGAAATATAGAAATATCTAGCATCTAATAAGATCAAATTCACAATGTCTATCATGCAATCAAAAATTAACAGAAATACAAAGAAGCAGAAAAATACAATGTAAAGGTGAAAAATTAATCAATTTAAACTGACACCAAAATAATTCAGATGATGAAATTAGGTAGCAAGAACATTAAAGGTTTTGATGACTATCTTACATATATGCAAGAAACCAGTGAATGACTGGATTTGGTAAAGCAATGCATGGAAGATACAAATATGACTCAGCTCAACTGTTTAGAAGTGGAAATCAAAATGTCTGAGATACAAAGTACACTGGGCAGTATTCACAGTGGTCTGGACATTACAGAAGAATGTACACAGTAGTCAAAATTAGTAAGCTGAAACACAAAGAGATAATTTTTTTTTTTTTGAGATAGAATCTCACCATTGTCACCCTGGATCGAGTGCTGTGGCATCACAGCTTACAGCAACCTCAAACTCTTGGGTTCAAGTGATTATCTTGCCTTGGCCTCCCAAGTACTTGGGATTATAGGTGGCCACAATAACACCCAGCTTTTTTTTTTTTTTTTTTTTTTTTGCAGTTGTCATTGTTGGTTAGCTGGCCTGGGGTTGAGTTCAAACCCACCACATTCGGTTTATGTGACTGGCACCATAACCACTGTGTTATGGGCACCTAGCCAAGAGATAAAATTTTTAAGGAAGAAGAATCAGAGAGATGATTTAAAAAATAATGCCTGATATCACAGCAGCTAACTTCAAAATACACTAGAAAGCTGTAATAATGGCATAAAAACAGACACATAGACCAATGGGACAAAATAGAGAGCATAAAAATAAATCAATGCATTTATGGTTTATTGATATTTGACAGAGTTTCCATGAGAAGAAGACTTTCTTTAATAAATTGTGTTGGGACAACTGGACATCTACACATAGAAGAATGAAATTAGACCCTCCACCAAGTACAAAAATCAACTCAAAATAGGTCAAATACATAAACATAGTACTAAAAACTGTAAATCTATTAGAACAAAACATAGGGGGGTATTTTAAGATCTTGGTCTGGGCAATGACTTTTTGGGTATGACCCCAAAAGCAAAGACAAAAAAAATAAAAATAAACAAATAGGATTATATCAAACTAAAAGTTTCTGCAAAGCTAAGGAAATAGTCAAAAGAGTAAAAAGACAACCTATGAAATGGGAAATAATATTTGTAAAGCATAGATATTTCTTTAAAAAGAAACAGCCAACTGTTACATGAAAAGGTGCTCAACATCCATCATCATCAGGGAAGTGTAAATTAAGACCATGATGAGGTCTCACTTCATGTTCGTTAGAAAGGCTATAATGAAAAAGACAAAAAAATAACAAGTCCTGGCAAGAATGTGGAAAAAAGAGAATGCTTTCACTTTGTTGGTGGGAATCTAAGTTAGTATTTGTATCTTCTAAGTTATAAAAAACAGTGTGAAGAGTCTTCAAAATACTAAAAATAGAACTATGGTATGATTCTACAGTAACACTCCTAGACATATATTGGCAGGAAATGAAATCGCTGCCTTAGAGAGACAGCCTCCCTTCCATGTTCACTGCTACCTTATTCACAATTGCCAAGAGATAGAATCAATGTAAGTGTCTATCAGCAGAACAGGATAAAGAAAAATGTGGTATATATGCCCCTTGGAATACTATCTAGCTTCTAAAAGAAGAAAATCCTGTTATTTGGTACAACATACATAAACCTATAGGACATTATGTTAAGTGAAATGAAAAAATGCTCATCATCATTAATCATCAGAGAAACGCAAACCAAAACTATTCTAAGATACCATCGAACTCCAGTAAGAATAGCCCACATCACAAAATCCCAAAACTATAGATGTTGGCATAGATGTGGAGAAAAGGGAACACTTCTGCACTGCTGGTGGGAATGCAAGCTAGTATGTTCCTTTTGGAAGGAAGTTTGGAGAACACTCAGGGATCTAAATATAGACCTGCTGTTTGATCCGGCAATTCCTCTTCTAAGTATATATCCAAAGGACCGAAAATCATTTGGCAATGAAGATATTTGCACCAGATTGTTCATTGCAGCCCAATTCATTATTGCCAAGTCATGGAAGAAGCCCAAGTGCCCATAGACCCATGAATGGATTAATAAATTATGTTATATGTATACCATGGAATACTATGCAGCATTTAAAAAATGAAGACTTTACATCTTTTATGTTTACATGGATGGAACTGGAAAATATTCTTCTTAGTAAAGTATCTCAGGAATGGAAAAAAAATACAATGTACTCAATACTCCTGTGAAACCAATTTACAATCACTCACACTTGCATATGAAAAATGAAACACAACTATAGCCTAAGGATGAAGGAGGGAATGGGAGGGGGAGGGGAAGGGAGATGGGTGGGACAATAGAGAGAGGGTTGGTAGGGGATCACACCTATGGAACATATTGCAAGTACAAGTTGGATCTATCAGGTGTAGAGCATAAATGTCTTAATCCTGTAACTGGGTAAAAGTGGTGAAGGTTATGTTGCTTAGTAGGATGTAAACATTCCAATTTGTATAAATAATCAACACATTGAATCCTATAATGGCACAAATGTATTTATGATCTATGTACAAATGACTTAATAATAATAAAAAAATAGGGGAAATATGAACCCTGACCAATAGTTGTTAATAAAAAGGAATTGTTGATTAAAAAAAATAAAAAAAAATTGATGGAGAAATCAAATCTTTTGTTGATATGCAAACACTGAAGAAATCTTGCCACAACAAGACTAGCTTTACAGGAAATATTTCAACCTTTCCTACACACTGACCATCACAATGGACCTTCAGCAAAGGACACACCCAGAAATTAAAGGACAGAACCTAGTTTCCACAAAAATGCAAAAGACAAACTAAGCAATGGACTTTCACATAATAAGATGAATAGAATACTCACATAATAAGATGAATAGAATACAACCACACTTGTCAGTTATCTCAATAAATGTGAATGGCTTGAATTCCCCACTGAAGAGGCATAGATTGGCTGATTTGCTGTCTGCAGGAAACACACCTCATGTCAAAAGACAAATTAAAACTCAGAGGTAAGGGTTGGAAATAAATTTTTCAGGCAATTGGAAGTCAGAAGAAAAGAGGGGTTGCAATCTTATTTTCAGATACACGTGGATTTAAAGCAACTACAGTTACAAAAGACAATGATGACCACTTCATATTGGCCAAGGGAAAAATATAACAAGAAGACATTTCAATCCTAAATATTTATGCACCTAATTTGAATGCTCCTAGATTCTTGAAATAGACCCTGCTTAGTTTGAGCAATATGACATCCTAAACACCATAACAACAGGGGACTGTAACACCCCTCTCTCAGAGCTGGACAGATCCTCCAAACAGAAATTAAACAAAGATATTAGAGATTTAAATGAGACCCTGGAACAGGTGTCCTCAAACTACGGCCCGGCCTGTGGGCCACCTGCAGCCAACCATTTATCTGGCCCACCAGGTATTTTTGCTGCTGCTGCCTGTCCTGCTTAGCAGCCTACTCCTCACAGGGTCTGCAGTCTGGCCCTCCAATGGTCTGAGGGACAGCAAACTGGCCCACTGTTTAAAAATTTTGAGGACCCCCTGCCCTAGAACAACTGTGCTTGATAGACATATATATAACACTCCATCCCAAAGATAAAGAATATACATTCTTCTCATTGTCCCATGGAACGGTCTCCAAAATTGATAATATCTTAGAACACAAAGCAAACCTCAACAGAATCCAAAGAATTGAAATTCTACCTTGCATCTTTTCAAACCACAAGGCACTAAAAGTGGAACTCAACTCCATCAATAACGCTCAACCTCACACAAAGGCATGGAAGTTAAACAACCTTACGCTGAATGATAGTTGGGTGCAGGAAGAAATAAAAGGAAATCGTTAACTTCCTTGAGTATAACAACAATGAAGATACAAGCTACCAAAACCTGTGGGATACTGCAAAAGCAGTTTTGAGAGGAAAATTTATCACTTTATTTATTTATTTATTTTGAGACGGAGCCTCAAGCTATCCCCCTGGGTAGAGTGCCATGGCATCACAGCTCATAGCAACCTCCAACTCCTGGGCTCAAGCGAGTCTCCTGCCTCTGCCTCCCAAGTAGCTGGGACCAC